>JACEGR010003476.1:0-104130 GCA_014170235.1 Listronotus bonariensis | reverse complement strand
AATTTTGCAAATACATACATACATACATACAATAACTTTTTACAGAGAACCAATATGACAAATTCTTCAAATTTTAAAAAATTATAATAGGGAAATCCTAAATTATTCAAATATAATTTAAAATTTCCCTATTATAATTTTTAAAAATTTGAAGAATTTGTCATATTGGTCTCTTTAAAAAGTTATTGTACATACAGGACACTTAATAATTAACCTTCTTAAAATTTACATGGGATTTCCTATGTGCCACCCGGTATATAGACGCGCATTTTGAAGACTGTACGAAAATTATATAATATTTTTTTGTTTTACTCCAATGCTTACCACATAATATCCAGTTTTAAGACTTCTAAAACTGCTCTGTTTTATTATTACTTTTAGTGTCATATCAGCGACAATAAAAGTATTATTAAGAAACCTAATAGACAAAGTCATATAACTGCGTACAATGTTGCACTAAATTTGACGTATCTGTATACTTTCATAAGTTTATAAAAATGCGGACTTACGACACTTTTTTATTAATAATTGTAGAACTTTATCCTTTAAATAAAAACCTTTTTGTTTTAAGAAATACACACATCAAAATAATATCGGGAACAAGAATTAAAATTGTTATAACTTTTGTAGTACCCAATATATTATCATGAAAATTTCTGTGTATATTTGTGATACTGTTGTTGTTTACAATACACATTATTTCAATTTTTATCAGTTTATGGAATGTGGATAAAAAAGTTGTACTGCTATTGTTAAAATATCGTATCAGTTTCTTTTGGTGCCAGCTTCTACAAAGTGAAAACGTGACTTTCGGTACTTGAAATAGTGTTTATTTTAATTATCCTAATGGAACGACGACATTTAACGCGCGAAGAGCAGTTGTGAGCAGTAGGGATGGTTGAAGCGGGTTCAAATTATAGAGCAGTAGCAGACGCCTTTAACACATCAGCAAGTGTGATTTGTCGATTAATGACAAGATACCGTGAGACCGGAGATGTAAGAGAGTTTATTCGATTACAGGCTTTACGAGATCGAACAATTACTGCAGGTCAGTTAGCAAATAAGCTAGAACGCACACACCATGTTGTTGTGAGCAGCCAAACTGTAAGAAACAGATTGCACGACTTCAGTCTTTATGCTCGTCGACCGCTCCGTGTTCCCCCGTTAACAAGAGGCAACCGCGCTATGAGACTGGAATGGGCACACGAACATCTAAACTGGCAACATGAAGAATGGCGTAATGTACTCTTCACGGACGAATCTCGCTTCGGTTTTCATCCTGATTCACGCCGACTTCGTGTGTGGAGACGACCTGGAAATGTGGAACGCCTTGCTGCCGTCCGGGAAGTTCACAGCTACCAGGGTGCCACAGTTATGGTGTGGGGCGGAATTCGTGTCGGTGGAAGAACTGATCTCGTTCTGTTAGAGGGCTTTTAAATGCCATCACTTACCGTGACAGCATTTTGCAACCTGTTGTGCTTCCATATGCTGCAGCAATCGGTCCGAATTTTCAACTCATGCAGGATAATGCCCGTCCACACACTGCTCGGGTGGTACGTGAATTTCTGAAAACTGAGCACATTAATGTTTTGCCTTGGCCTGCACAGTCCCCAGGCCTGAATCCTATAGAACACCTTTGGGATTCAATGGGAGGAAGGCTTTTCCATTACCAAATGCACTTGCAAACAAGACAACAGCTGTTCAATTGTCTTTCTGACTTATGGAATAATACAACCCAAATGGAAATTGACAACCTTATTTCAAGCATGCCAAACAGATGCCAGGCTGTCATTAATGCACGGGAGGTCACACTACTTACTGACAAGTGTATAAACTTAAACAACATTACTTTTTTTTGACCTTGTGTAGAATTATTATTTTCAGTAATTTTCATTTTTTACTTTTTTATTGAAATTAAATTTTCTTTCTAAAAAATTCTGGCTTTTTGAGATATTCCTAAACGAAGGAAGTAGTAAGTAATTATCTACAGGAATTTTCATGATAATTTATTGGGTAATACAAAATTTATAACAATTTTAATTCTTGTCCCCTAGATTATTTTGAAGTTTTTCCACGATCCAATAAAAAATAAGGTATTATTTATAAGCTAATTTCACGAAAAAAGTTTACATACCTATGTACAAGGTGTCCCATTTTGGTTGCCACTGCGGGTTTTCTAAGTTATTATTAAAGAATAGAACGGTTCCCGGAAGCCTGAGCTATTTTTTTTTGTGAAACAAAAGATATCAGAAACAAAACCATCACAGCCATCATAGTTTTTGAGCTCAAAGACGATTTCGAAAATTTTGCATTCTCAGGTACGTTATTAGTTGGCTGATAAGTTATCAAAGAGGTAAAAGCAAATTTTTATAAATCTTTTAAAATGCAGTGGCGTAGTTAGATTCTTTCCAAATAATATTATTGTAAAAATGTTGACCAATAGAGGGCCTTTCTAACTGTATATTTGCCAAGAATTTAATTGTTTCTTTTACAAGCTTTTTAACACATATAACACCATGAATTTATTTTTATAAATAAAAAAAATAACTCTTATAATTTACAACCAAAATTTTGTAGTAGGCCATGCAAACAAATCAGTTAACAATTTTTTTTATTCACTTTATTATTATTCTATAGCTTACGTTAAAATTTGCAAATTTGGATTTTGCTATTTTACCTAATAATGTTTTTTTTTTGTTATACATATCTAGGTAGGTATAACTTTTTGAGCAAAGTTTTTATCAAATAAATCAGTTTCTTGACTTATTGTTAGCACACTATATTTAGTTTATTTTTGATTTAGAAACACATTAAACAAAAAATTTGGGTAAGGTCGTTTTAGACCATAGTTTTAACAGAAACAAATGTGTTGCATTAATTAAAATGTTAGTAAATATAATAGATTAAAAGGCGTTTTTTAAATAAAAAAATCTTGTTAAAAATTTAAAAATTATTCAAAGTAAACCATTTATTAATTTAAAAACTTTGCTTAAGATAGTTCTACTTAACTTGATTTATATAAAAAAAGGTATTATTAGGTTTACAAGCAAAATCCAAATTTTGAAATTCGTGACGTAGCACTACTACAGTAATTAATGTATTTTATGTTTTATTTGTTTTCTGGGAGATTAAATTTAAACAAAATATTATTTTTTCCAGAATAAAATTAAAAGTTTATTTAACATTTTAAGAAAATTAAAACTTTTATACATTATGAAGAACTATTCTGCACTTGCATAATATAATAAAAGTTATTATTACTGTAACTTACTGTAAAGTAAAGTAACTTTACAGTAATAATAACTTTTATTATATTGTGCAAGAGCAGAATAGTTCTTCATAATGTATAAAAGTTTTAATTTTCTTAAAATGTTAAATAAATTTTTAATTTTATTCTGGAGAAAAGCCAAATAATATTTTGTTTAAATTTACAGTAATTAAGTCGTGAAAAAAAACATTTAGCTGATATGTTTTGCATTGCCTACTACAAAATTTTGAATTTATTCGTTGTTCATAAAAATAAGTCCATAGAGTTAAATAGTTTTGAATTGGTTGTAAACAAACCTATATACGGGGTTTTCAATTTAAAAACCCAACATTGGCCAATATTTCAAAACAATTATATTAAAATAAAATCATTTAACCACGCTACTGCATTCTATGTAAAAAGATGTATAAGAATCCGTTTTTACCTTTTTGATAAGTTGCCAGTCAACTGGGATACAAGCAGTATCAAAAATCAAAAAAATCAACATCACACTGCTGCTCAGAAACTTGGAGGGCTATGACCCCTTTATTTATGGCATCATTAGTATCACAAAAAAGTAGCTTATGTTCGCGAAAACCGCAAGGTTTTGTTTTGCTGTAACCTTGTACAGTATGTTCTATTAAGTGTGCAACAACTGGAAGACTTTATTATTAAAAAAAAAAATGTAAATTCAGTCAGGGGCGGTCATACCGACTTTCTGAGGAGGAGGCCATGGGCCAAGGAGAAGTCGGTAAGGTGCCAAAAACAAAAATTTTTAAAGGAGGTTCAAATTCTTGAAGAGCAAAAAAAGGTCCGCAAACCTCTTTTTATTGTTTTCGCCTTTTATTTTTTTATAAATAAAATTACACAAAACCTCCTTCCCCGTATTTGAAAAGGTCCTCACTCTTTAAGACATGTATGAAACACAATAAAATAGAAAGGATGTCATGTCGCATCGAAGGGGAGGCATGGCTTCCATGCCCCCTCTATGACCGACTGAATTCAGTTAAATTGTACAAAAACACCTTTATTTATTTATTTAAAATTTAGTATTTATATTTATATTATATAGCTATTAAATATATATATATAAGCTTTTGTCGGATTTTATTTTGTATAATCATAATTCAAGGATATACAGGGTAAGCCACCCTGTATATCCTTGAATTTTTATTAAACTGACCACTGCTTATTGTGCACCTACTTTTTAAAGAATAAAATTGTTGGGGAAATCGCAAATAAAAAGGTTTTTTCATTTGTTGCACACTTAGTGAACCACACTGTATAAACATAAGTTCGGAAATGCGTTGTTACAGGGTGTAAAACTATTTTAAACTATATAGGACTTAACGGTTATAATTAAAATTTAAAACAATTTTAATATTGATAAAATCCAATTGACCAAAAAAATTAAATACACGGGTCAATCATTTTTTTCAGGTTTTGATCCATTATTTAATTGTTAAAATTGCAGTTATTTAAATAGAAGCGTTTTTAGTAATATTAAGTTATAAATACTATTGTTGTATGGAAACCAAGGGTAACTTTGTAAAACACGCCACTTTGAATCACGTAAGGAAATGTTAAAAATAGCAAGAAATTTTAGAAATAATAACAGTAGTTATTAGTTAAGAGTAATTTAAATTAAATTAATAATATAGTGACCGACAAATTACTTTTATTCATATACAGGGTGTTTCAGAATGATGTTAAGAAAGGGCAAATTTATCAGCTTTAAAATATTAAGAAAAGTTCATATAAACATGGGTCCGCAAATTTTTCGTTCTTAAGGTAAAGGCTATTTAACCCTATGAAAATTAAGAAATTTTACTTATTTTAGTAAAAATTATTAGACTGAATATAAAATTTATTTAAATAAGTGTAAAAATATCAAATTAGGTGTATTTTATTTTTTATCCCTTAAATTAAACGAAATACGAAAAAAAATTGAAGACAAAAAAATTGTATTTTAATTCGCCTAATCTTAAAAATGCACAAAAATTTTACACGCATTTACACAGTCAGGGGCGTACTATTTTTTTTTGTTAAAAATATTTCTTTAGTTGCCGCTTAAGATTAGTAGACTAAATAAATATATTTAAGGTAGAAGTAAAAATACTTCCTTAACGTAAATAACAATTTAAAATTAAAACAAAACTGGGAAAAGGATATTTAACATATTAAAAGATTTTTTTCAAGTTTAACACCCTGTATCTTAAAAACAAGGAGTTTGCGGAGACATATTTTATAAAAACTTTTGTCATATTTCTAAATGTAGAATCTGCCCTTTAAGTTTTATAATAACACTCTGTAACAGCCTGCATATTTTCTGTTTTTTTACTACAAATAAAAGTTGAATAACCCACATGCATTTCGGCAAGGGCTAAATACTGTAAAAAATTTTTGTTTTTGTAAATATTACTATTGTCTAAACTTTTAAATGCTACTTGTTTGGTAAAATTAACACATGTTTAAAAGTCTGTAAACCATTTAAAAAACAAAACATGTTCATAATTTGATTTGCATAAGCTAAACACTACAGCTACTAAAATGTAATTTAAATTTATTTCGTGTCCCTTGCAGCTTATAGAAAGTAATCAGTTATTTATTATAACTAAAACAGTTTATTTAAACGATAATGCGATAATTGTTTTGTTTAAGAGTACATTTTTAGTATCTGTTGTTATTAAATTCTGCTGTTTAATACGGGTATACGGTATCCCAAAAGAACGACAAATTTGTTTTTATCTATTTTGTAGAATACCTTCTTACGATTGAAAAGATACTGCCGAGGCAAAATATTTCGATGCCGTGTATTAAATAAATTATTTTTAATTTTCACTGTTTTAGTCCATTCACTTTATTTTTAATTAAATATGTAAAATTAAACAAAATTTGTTTGTTTATGGAATATGTAAATATCGTCAAACTGCAGTTTTTGCAGAAATACGTGAATAGAAAAATTGATAATTCAATTCGAAGTCAACGAGTAACGTGAACGGTCTGGAAAAAGTTGTCCCTGGCGATGGTGGTTGAGAAAACAATATTCGGTGATGGGTCCCTCCGGCAGCCGATGTCCTTAATCAAATAGCGTAGGTACATATTTATTTTATATTAAAATGTGCTATCATTTTAATATTTCAAATAACAATTGAATAAATATTTGTATCAATATTAGTACTTTATAAATAAAATAAGTCATTGTTTTTGAATTTTTATGTTTTATTTTAATTTTTAAACTACGTCCCTAGTTAAACTCCAAACCGGGGTGTGACAATACATTAAAGGGTATTTCATTCGGGGTAGACAGGTAGGATATCTCAGAAAGTAAAAGTCGTAGGATATTAGAAATTAGAATCTCTGAACAAGTAAGAAAAATTACCTTTTAAGAAAATTACTTATCAAAAACTTTTTGAAGATATTTTCAACGTGATATTGGTATAAAATTTGTATACTAAAATAACGTTTAACAATACATGACACAAAATTTAACATTTATTGTTAAACATTTTTTCCGAATATCCAAAAAACTAAAGTCAAAATTGTACAATTCTAGACCTAAAAAAGAGTTACCTTATTTTGAATTTTAATTTAATTTTGCCACCGAAACACCCATTTACGATTTACTCGTTACTTATTATCCACTTTTTGGGTTTTTAGGGAATTTGTCTTTCTTTGTTTTTGAAGAAATAATTAGATGTGGTGTGTACCCGTAATAAATAAATACATCAATTTAATAATTTAACTTTATTATCGAGTATAGACCAATATAAAAAGAAAAATGTACATACCACATTAAAGTAAAAATATTTTAAAAATAAGGTTATATTGGAAGTTCTAAAAACACAGGTTGTTAAAAATATTTAAATAAACATTATTTACAGTATATTTATCAAATGCAACGAAACTTAAAATAATTAGGGTATAAACAAATAAGCCTACTTTTACAGTGCATTTCAATTAAAACGAGAAAACCCGTATCATTCCGTTACCTATACAGGGTGTTACAGAATGTTGTCAACAAAACCCGGGGGCGGGTTTAACATTAAAAATAGGAAAAAAGATCATATAAACAAGGGTCCGGAATTGCTTCGTTTTTGAGATACAGGGCGTTGAAATTTTTTAAAACCACCACGAACGCCACTGACGTGAGAACATTAACGAATAAATTTTGGACAGTTTGAAATTTGTTGTTTTATTTAAATTATGTATTTCGTTTAGTTATTATTTGAATAATTAATTAATAAAATTGCAAGCATTGTACATTATTTTCTCGTTTTACTTAAGCCGCGTTCAGAGAATTATTTTTTTCCTTAAAAACGAAGCGAGACTCAAAAAAAGTAAAGAGACAAAAAGTTGTATTTTTAGTTGCGCAATCTAAAAACTAACTGAAACCTAATAAAACGCAGTGGCGTGACATATTTTTTCTCATTAATATGACCTAAGATACCCCCGGGGACGCCAATGGAATAAATATTTTAAATGTAATTAATTCAAAAGATACCCATTACTATTGCAAACACACACATGAAATTTAAAGAAAATTGAAAAAGAATTTTTTAAAAGTTAGTAAAAATCAAAAATTTTTAAAAAATTTCAACGCCCTGTATCTCAAAAACGAAGCAATTCCGGACCCTTGTTTATATGATCTTTTTTCCTATTTTTTAATGTTAAACCCGCCCCCAGGTTTTGTTGACAACATTCTGTAATACCCTGTATAAATAGGTATTAAAAATTATAAACACGTTGATTTGTATTTTAAGGAAAAAATAAAATCGACGTGCTTCAGATTTTTTATAAACGTACAGTGCGTCCAATTTAACTTGTCCACATTTTAAATGCCTATAACTTTTTATTTCCTAACCTAAAAAATGATCCAAAAACCAAATTGTACCGAAAATTATTACATTTTTTTCTGTTATAAAGATTACACAAAACAATTTTATTAACAGAACATATTGACATAACTTACCTTTTTGAAATGAAACACCCTGTAAATTATACCACAATTTTATAGGACTTTTAAAGAGCTTTACAAAAATACTAGAGTTGACATACCTATCTTTAATAGTTTCGGAAATATGACCATTTAAATCTAGCAAATATTACATGTAATTTTCATTACATATACAGTCTAAGCTTAATTCTAAGTAGGTATAGTGAAAATTGCAGATAATATTTTTCAAATTTAAATGGTCATATTTCCGAAATTATTAAAGATAGATATAATAAATACAGTAAAGCTCTTTAAAAGGCCCGTTTTAATGGTTGTATAATGTACAGGGTGATTGAAAGAAAGTAAATTATGTCAATATATTCTGTTAATTGAATTGTTTTGTGTAATCTTCATAACCAAAAAACTTGATAATTTACTCTAAAATTTGGGTTTTGAATCATGTTTTAGGTTAAGAAATAAAAAAGTTATAGGCATTTAAAATGTGGACAACTTAGATTGGACGCACTGTACGAATAACATAAATTAGGTGGTAGCTCGTTTAGTAATTTTTTGGCCTAAATTTAAATTATATATTTTTTTCATATTGTAAACTAAATTGAAAGTAATAAATAAAGCAGCCCTAATCTGTTGGGGTTCATTCTGGTGGTTTCTGATGGGTTTTGTAGGTGAGACATTTTTTGTTGCGTTTTAATTTTTTTGAGGCTGATCAAGTTGTTTTTTGTGTTGGTTTCTTCCCCCTGCAAAATTTTCTCTGTATGGTCCTGTTGCAATGAAATAGCTGTTTTTATAATAATTTAACACTGGTCATTGATTTTAAAAAATAAATAATAATAATTAGGAAAAATATATAAAACATATTTCTAAGCCTTATAGTTTCAAGAATTTCAATGTAAAATGTTTCTTGCTTTTTTTTCTTTAATTTGTACGTCGACATTTAATATAACAAATTTTAGAATTTAGGACGTCAATAATAGATAACTATTAAAATTTTTATTTTGATTTTATTTTATCTTGACAACGGTGGCAGACTTGCCATCAAAATGTTGATTTTTGGTTTTTAGTAACTTTTTTAGTTTGCTGTTTTTTTTTTTTGGGAGGGTTTTTTTTTAATTAGTAAAACGATCCTGTTTGGCGTGTGTCCAAAAATACCATCAATGTAATAAATCCGCCAAACCAATACAGACATTTTTCAAATGAAAGTAGACAGTAATGTTTTTTAAATAAATAATAATTAAGGGAAATATAACAAAATACCCATATTTCTAGGCTTTATAATTTAAAGAATTTCGATGGTAAATGTTTTTGCTTTTTCTTAAATATTTGTTACTCACCATTTAATGTTAAAAGTCTTTTAAAATATCCTAAAACTAAGGCTTAAATTTTAAAATTTAAGACCCAAATACTATGAAAATTTTAAAATGGTTTTTTGTAATGATCGGGCGTAAAATACAATTTTACGCCTCCGTTTAAGGGCACAAAATAGCACTTTTACGCCCTAGGGCACAAAAGCAACAAAAACGCCCGCATTTATAAATTTCAAAAACGATAATAAAATTAAATATGACACAATTTTTTTTGAAGAATAACAATTTTTTAATTAAACATATGTTAAAAGTGACTACAATTAAAAAATAATATCTGGGAAATTTACTCTTTACTACAGAGAATGCTTGTATATTAATTTCAGTACAAAAAGCACCTCTGGCGTAAAAGCACTTTTTCGCCCACAACTTTCAGTCGCGGGCATAAAAGTGTTATTTTAGGCCTTTGGTACAAAAATAATTAATTTCTAGTTAATTTCACTTTGACAACGGTGGCATACTTGCCACCAAAACGTCGATTTTAAGTTTTTTTTTACTAATTTTAAATTCATTAAAAATTAAGAATTTTAATGTATATTGTTGTTTGTAACTAGACAAGTTAAAAAACACGTTTTAATTAGGTGGTTTACAGAAAGGACAAAAGTAAATTATATGTTATACTTAAATTGAAGCATAAATTGGGCATATTATTTTTGGTAAGCGTCCAAGCAATTTTTTGTAACGTTGGAAATATTATTTAGTTTTGATCGTCATAGCAAAAAGGCACACCCCATTATTCTCTTGTAACGTATTTTATCCCTATAAATGTCAAGGTTACTTTACATCATATTAAACTTTGGATAAAAAATATAAATGTTAATGTTTTTCAGTGTAAAGCATTTTACACCTGCTTGCGTTTTATATAAATTGTTTCCAACCCACTTAACCTCTACGTAATATTTTGCCACACGTTTAAATAAAACTTGCTAACATAAAAAATATTTTAACACAATTTGCTGGCTTATTTTAACTGTATACTGCTCTAAAACTACTTATCAATATGGGGTGTCTCTAACTAATGGTTTACGGATTTCTCATGCCTAAATGATAGGATTTAACCTTACATACCTAAAGTTAAAAATAAGCAAGATTTAGGTTGCCAAAAAAATATATATATAATTTATTTGGATAGGTTTTGATATGTTTTAAATATTGTAATAAAACCCGAGATCTACGAGTATTATTACATAAAGTATTTAGATTTAATATTAGGTAATTTTTTAATATTTTTTCTGTACTTAAAGACTTTTACCTTTAAACCGATTATATGCTGTGGCAGTGTCTAGCTTAATACGCTGTAACGATTGGTATTTTTGAGTTGTACTTTACAATGAAAACGCAAGTATTTTTGCTTAAAGTGCCTCTTACAAAGTATATCTTTATGTAGAAAGCATAGGAGAGTTAACTGGGTAACTTTAATGGTACCTACATGGTAGCAGAAAAAGTTGCAACGCGGACGTTTTAAATAAATTCACAGTAGTGTATGAAGTACATTCTAATTCCTTTAAAAAGATAATATTGTATCTAAAATTTTTATGTCAAAAAACGTTTAGATAGCAAGTTTAATTTCAATACTTTTTTTTTTTTACCCTTTCGGGGTAATCCCACCCAGGTCCGACGACCGCCCCCTAGGTGGTGCACTGCAGCCTGAAGGCTTATTGTACCTTGACCCCTACTCCTTCTCATTCACACACCATTCATTCCATAACTTGGATGGTTGTTGCTCGGTCCGCATCCCCGAGCAGAACACTGTGTGCCGCTGCCCGAAACACCGCTGTCGCCGGACACCCATCCAAATTATGGGCGCGCATTTCACTGCTTAACTCCGGTGATCGACGCTTGCCGATACAACCGAAGCCGCCACAAGCGCGCCACTTTCAATACTTACTACGTATCGTAATGGTAGGAAAGCCCAATAGAGGATTTCGGGACTTACCACAGCGCGGCAGATTAACATACCAGAGGATTCCTTGTACCCGGTTAAGTACCTTCACCAAAATTGAGCGCCGTATACAGGGCCGATCATAAAAACAAAAATATATCCATTAGAAATTGTCGAGCGCGTCAGATTAAGATATGGTAAGTTAATTACATGCCAAACAGGGTATATTCCACTAGTCTGACACAATTTGAGAGTGTCGTAAAGGAAACAGAGGGCTACAAAGAGAAATGTCAGACTAACATTTTCGAGCGTGGCTATTTTTTATGTTGAAAAAATAATTCAGGGATAACAAAAATATATAATCCGATACGACCCGAACGATTTTCACAAGCCAAAATAATAATAGTATTGTTTTGACATATTAAAAAGTCTATAGCCACTTCCTCCACCGATGAAATGGTATACATTATATTACATTTTTTTCTTCTTATAATTTAAGGTTTGCAACCCAGTAGGTCTCTATGACAATCGAGTAAATCCCCATTTAGCATCATGGGCTCCTCTACTATAACTGTCACTTTTGGATGAAAAGCTAATACCAGCACGCAAATATGATCGTATCCAATACAAAATACATCGACTTTATCCAAATATGAAAGTTTTACATGACCGTCTGTACCCCGGTTTATATTTGTTATTAGGAATTCATGATTTTTCTGTGAACCATTAGTTAGCAGTATTTTTTTGTGGTCTGGTTGTGCTCCTCAAAGTATTAACAATGTTTATATTCCCACCTTAAAATGTCTGGGAGTCTTTGACAATAGGGCCTTAAAATCTACTGGCTTAGTGTAGTAAAGTCTTTTTTATGTGGCTTATAAACGATTTCTTAAATACCTCAATTTTTTTACACGAATAAAACAAGTTAAGTCTGTAAATTTTACATATCACATCTGCAATTGTTACAGACTCAGTATGTAACAGTTATATACTTGCTTGAACAAGCAGTTTTGGTACATTAGCAAGTAATTAAAATAAAAAAAAACAAGCAGTATTTAGTCCCGCATGTTTAAATGCCAGGATTTAATTAGATTGTCTCTTTTTCTCACAATGCCTATGTGTTATGTTATTTAGCCTAACCTGTATATGGACATTTCACGCAGCGATACCTCGGCCGAATTTATGTTGACCGATTGAGACGTATGAGGTCTCAAACTGTTTAGTCTTGGGTACACACTTTCAAAAGTCGGGTGTTTTTATCTTAATTCAATATGGCCGTCCTAAAATGGCGGTTAAAAGCTGGAGAAAACTTAAGTTAACTTCAAAAAATGTTTAATTAAATCAAAATTAAAACTGAGTCATGCCTCTTAAAAGCTTATATGGTTGGATGGAAAAAAAATACAAATGGCGGATCCAAGAAGGTGCCGAAAAATGCTACCACAAATTTTTGAATACTGAAATATGACGATCTAACCCAACTTACCTAAGTCTTAACGTGAATAATTTCGAAGATACAGGGTGTTAAAATTTTATTCCGGTTTTTATTTTTATAAATAATTTTTGGTTATAATGGATGTATTCTTACAATATTTAGCTAAAGGGGTATTGAAAGGTAAGAAATTAGAATCTGCTATCAATTTTATTTTTAACTCCAAAGGAAGCAACCTGTGGTATTTTGCACAAATTAAAAACAAAATTAGTTTTTTAAGTCTTTCAGTATGTAACTTTAGATAAAAATTCTTATTCTTTAACATATTTTACATTAAAAGGTAAAATTGGTTAAAGTTAATTTGAGCAGCCGTTTTTAATATATTTGGAATTAAAAAAACCCTTACTGTATGGCCAGGTTAAAACTATACATGGTGTTTTAGAATTAGATGCCAATTTTTAGTGTGTTATTCCTTGAGTGATTTTAAAAGAAAAAGTTTAAATAAACCCATGACCCAAATGGCATAACTTTTGAGATACAGGGTGATAACAAAGTTCAGATATTTAAACTTTACCATACCCAGTATGCCAAAAGTATAGCCAGTTAGAATATGAGTTTATTTAAACTTTTCCTTTTAAAATCCCTTAAGAAATCACAATCTAAAAGATTGACATCTTTTCCTTTTAAAATCCCTTAAGGAATCACAATCTAAAAGATTGACATCTAATTCTAAGATACCCTGTATAGCTTTAAACTGGCCATGCAGAAAGTGTTTTTTTTTAATCCAAAATATATTAAAGATAGCTGCTTATATTAACTTTTACCAATTTTTACCTTTTATTGTTAAATGTCTTAAAGAAAAAGAATTTGTATCCAAGAGGTACATACTAAAAGGTTCAAAAAAGCTATTTTGTAATTAGTCCAAGATACCATGGGTTGCCCCTTTAGAGTTTATAATAAAATTAATAGCCGATTCTAATTTCTTACCTTCTAAAACCCGCTTTAATTAAATATTGTAAAAATACATTCATTATTACCAAAATTATTTCTAAGAAATTAAAACCAAAATAAATTTTTAACACCCTGTATCTCCAAAATTATCCACTTTTAGACTAAGATAACTTGGGTAAGATCATCATATTTCAGCTTCAGAAATTTGTGGTAACTTTTTTCCGCACCTTTAGTAGAGGGATTTTTTATGAAATATTTTTTCCAAATTCGGTTTGCCAGCTTGGATCCGTTATTTTTAATTTTGCAAATCTGACTTCAGATTCGTAATTAGCGACCCCAAAAACCCTTATATACTAATTTTGGTATAAATCAATAGAATTTTTTATATTTGGTACGCCATCTTAGATCCGCCATTTGTTTTTTCATCTAATCACATCAGCTTTCCAGAGGTATGTCTCAGGTATAATTTGGGTGCAAGAATAACCCGGTTGGTTGCGAATATAAATCTGTACATATTTTTTGTCGTTAACTCCAGTTTTCTCGAGCTTTTAACCGCCTTATTGGGAACGCAATTTTAAATTTTTAAAAAGAGCCACACGGCTTTCGAGAGTCTGTTCCAAGACGAACATTTTGAGACCTCATACGTCTCAATCGGTCCATACAAATTTTGGCCGCGAGGGTGACGTTATGAAGGTTTTCACAAAAAATTTAATGTGGTTAAGTTTTGTTAATTTAGGTGTTAACTATATGTATATACAATATGAGCAACGCTGTTTGGTTCATCGGCAGGCAATAAAATAACAAAACAAGCACTATATTAGTCACGCATGTTTACATGCCGGGATTTAGTTAGATTGTCTTTTTTCCTCACATTGCCTATGTGTTATGTTATTTAACTGAACCTGTATGGGATTATAAACATATGACACTAGATTATTACAAAAATTCATAAACCTAAAAATTATATAGCATGTCGAGTTGTTACATACCTACCATTGAAAATTTATTTTCAAATTTATAAGCACAAGGCCATCCGTGATACATTTAATTGATACGTTTTTTTTTATATGAGGGTAAATTTGAATGCCGCAGTTGTCATATTTTGGTGATTATGACATAAAATGGTTAACCACGTATACCCAAGATAGAAGTGGATCTTGAAGTAAACAATTAAAATAGTGGCTTGACCGTTCTAATAAGTGTGAGTTTGCAACCTGGTAATATTATATATTACCAGGTTGCATATTTTTAAGTTTTTTTAATTTTTTAAGATAAAGTAAATACGCGATTGAACATATTTTTATACGTTTTAATTTTGTAACTTTGATAAGCAGGCGTGACATTTCTATCAACAAAGAGAACAGTTGCCGCATAGCGATAATGAGACATTCGTAAAAACAAAAATGAAAATCAGAAACGCTTCGTGGAATGATTCGTAGGTTACCAAATGACAACTTAATAGTAGATAGGTGCAGTGCCTTAAACCCCTAAAATCGCTACAGGTTACTTTCACTATTCACGGTCAAATATGTAACATCTCTTCTAGACTCGAATTAAGATAAAAAAATAGAAACCAGACCTTCTTTAGAGACGCCAATGCTGCGACTATTTGTTGTTATGCTTATGGTTTTTAAAAATTAAAGTTTGTTCTTGTATTATAATAAAGTTTAAAGTGACATTTGGGTAATTATTTATTTTAAAAGATAACACTTTAAAATTGCGAAAACTACAGTTATTTTTATATGGTACAAAATATTAAATCTCGGAAAATTATGGTTAAACGGTATAAAAAAAAATAACTCTTTGGTACAAAAATAATTGTGTTACGAGGCCTAGTGCCATGGGGTTAATAAGCATTTTTTTTGAAGAAAAAAATTAATTCCCTACAAATTGACCGAATAGTTCCAGACTTACAACTTAATTTAAACGCCAGTAAAGTGTTAAATAGCTCGTAATTTCTAAGCTTTTTTAAATGCACAATTAAATTTATTAAGGATTAAACGAGCAAAAATCCACCTAATAATTATTTATTTTAAATATAAAAGATGTAAAATATGCAAATCTTATATTATTAATATTATACACCTAGTATTAAATGTAAAATTTAGGTTTATATTCAAATAAATTTAAAAGCAGTTTACGGTTAAATATTTATTTTATCTAGTTTTTTGATTCAAAAGAGAAAATTTAGGTTTTAAAATTGTATGTAAATAAAGTACTAAATAAAACACTAGGCACTTTTAAATAAAGTCTTGCTGTAATATTTTGGGATTACTTTTCGCTCCATATTAAATTTTAATGTTGCGTATCTTAAAACCCAACAAAGTGTACAAAGTGAAATATTGTAAATATTTAAACCATAATTTATCTTACAACTGGAGCTAATTATTTGAAGGTATTTAGGTGCTTGTATGATTTTGGATCGATGTTCTAAAAGGTGACGATAAAAGTTCTATTACAGAGGGTTTTACTGTTACATCGAGTATTCGAATTTGGACATAAGCTAAAGTTTTAAATAAATAGGTTTTAAAAAATTTGTTTGGTTGGTATTGATTTGAAAATTTCAATTAAATTTATTAATAATTTAATATCCGGTAATAAAATTAACATTATATTTAATAAACAGCATTATATTATTTTGAGCCATAAAGCTCTAATGCCCCGAACAGAGTGGTTTTACACCCAACAGGTGTTCCACAGGCAAAATAATTGACTTGGAGTCTGAAATACACAAAGCGTTCATTAACAAGCAAAAAGACCGTTTTCTTTGACATTCACAGAGCATTTAATTCTGCATGGAGATACAATATCTGAAGAAAATTGGATACCTGGAATAATGATAAAAACATGTTGGCATTTTATTTAAGAAAATGGCACCCCAAAGGCTCAACAATCAGGACAACTCTTTTTCTAATAGCAATGAATGATATATTAAAAAATATATTACAACCCAGTTAAAGCAAGACTTTCCGCAGATAATTTGGTTATCTACGTAAAAGAAAGAAATTTTGAATCAATGAAGTCACTTCTCCAAAACCAGATAATATATCGTCAACAATGGTTTCAACAGGTTTTAAATTTTTAGCTGAGAAAACAAAATGTATGTTATTTTCCACGACATCTGAGTGTATTAACCCAGCATTATTTCTTAATAATGAGAATGTTGAATATACTGATAAAGTACAATTTTTGGGAATGATAGGTAATGGATGAAAAGCTTAGCCGAATATCATATTTGCCAGTTAATAAATAATTGTTAAAATAGTATGTCTAGTACAACATGGGGTGTAGACTAAACTACATTAAAAAAAACTTTATCAATCACTGATTCGCTCAAAAATTGACTATGGTTTCTTTGCATATGCATTTACGAAAAACAGTCTATTAAAGTAGTTAAATACAGTACACAATACAGTAATACGTACATCCTTAGGGGCATTTGGAACCAGTCCCATAAAAAGTAAGTTGAAGAATCACCACTAACCACCAAATCTGCACTAAAAAAGGTATCTTAAGACAAAAGCCTTATATTTAATTTGAGAGAATTGTGACTTCATATGTGTTAAGGAAATGGGATTTTAAACAGAAAAAATATGTTTTCACCTTTGAGTACTAAATTCAAAACAAAGCGCTTTTGTAATAAAAATAATCTTATTTTATTTAGTGATCCCAATGGGAATACATTTAAGAACTATGTATTCAGTTAAAAACTAAAGACTCTCAAATCAAGGTATTCATGAATTAGGCTAAAAATATTTGCACCCTTATATTAAGTATCTTGATTCACAATGGAAATTACTTACGCTCTTCCACTGAGAGATTCGTGTGCCAAAAAATTAGTTACAGTTAAGAAAGGAATTCCTGCTTATCATGTCATTCACCGAGACCTCTCCTCTCCAGTGACGCGTTTGGCCGAACCTCATGCGACTTATCAAACTGGCTGTCCCGTGTTCAAGTTGAATAACAAGAATAACAAAAGTATCTTAAAGAAAAACTTGTTGTTATTGTTTGACGGTAGGATATAATCGTACCGTTGATACCGTACTGAAAAGCATTATTTAGTAAATACTTAGATTAAAGAAATGGTTTCTTTGACATAAAGGTTAAAGATTTTGGTAGAGCTTCTTAAAATACAAAACCCATTATTTTAAAGGAAATGCATGAATTTTTTAATAGAAACATTTAATTTCTTTTGTTAAAATCTTAAAACTAATATGTAAGGTATATGATAAGAGCTTAAATCATAAATCTTCATGTTTTCATTTCTTGATTCCGATGTTCACATAATATTAAGAATGTTTTATTAAAAAAAAATATTTTTAATTAAAGTATTTTTTTATGAGCCACTATTACTGTAAAGTAAGAAATGAATCTTGGTTTAAAGGCATACGTATTCAAAAATAAGCATATTTTTTAAACGTTGAATTTCTTTAAAACATAGACAATTTTTTTCTGTGTCTGCCAAAAAAAAAAAAATCTTTGGCTACGCCTACATAAAACCATAACGTACTGTCATAAAATATTTGGAAAATTGACTCAAAATTAGAGTCTTGTTTGCCATTCTCGTTGTCACTTTTGTCGTCTAGAAAAATATTATATTCTTATTATTTTGAATAAAAGAAACTTTATATTGCACCCAAAAGTAATTTTCAATTTTCCAGTTTTGTGGCTCAAGATAAAATATGCGACCTATAAACTTTTGCAAAATTGCTCAATATTTGAAATATAAAATGGTACAGTTGCGTTTTATCGCCGAAAGTTATCTAATCTTTTGTCCCGAGATGGACCTTAAACAAAGCGTCAAGAATTTATTATTGAATGCCTTGTTTCGAACAGACGCTTAGCTTAGAACATTTTGGGATTTTAAAAAGACATTTGTTGAGATAGATCACGTTATTCCTATATGCTTAAAATATTATTTATTTTTAAAATATTTAATTCGGTTTTTCTTGTTTTTTTAGAATCTATAAAGATGAGCACACTTAGTCTCTATACTCAAAAACCAGTACAAACAAGAAGCAGGGAGATACGGTCAGTACCGCCCAGTGGGTAACGCCGTACACCGTCCTAATCTTTACACGAAACCTCAATGGATTCGCTGTCTATCAGTCAGCCCAAACATGAAACTCATTTGTGCTCCGCGAAACCGCTTTAATCCTTTAGTAGTCGAAAAACGTTCTGAATGCAGGTTGATGTATGTACATATGTAAAAGTAAAAACAGCACGTAAATATTAATTTGCATGAATAATATATTAAAATGTAGGTGAATAATTGGCATTTCTTTGTATTTGTTGTTTGTTTTTAGAATAAAAACAAAAGAAACTTAACTTGATATAGAATGGCTGCTGGCTACCGCAGCAATCGCGCCGACCCACAGTGCAGCGAGCTTATGGGACTGTTGGAGAAAATTAATATTTCCAAAACTATAAGAGACAGACATATCGAATTTGGTATCTTTGTAAAGATCTTTGGACGATATTTATAATGGTTATATTAATATACAGGGTGTGGCATTTAAAAATATTATACATTGTATCCTACCCTGTATATCATAAAAGATAATAAAACATTGATATATTTGATTTAAAAACTACAAAATTACCCTATAAACTAATATTTATGTTAATTTTGTAGGATTAAAGAAAAAAAAGTTGAGGAGGTGTAAATTTAGAATTGGACTTCAGGTAGTATTTATACTAACTAGATACAAAAACTGTAAATAATTTTTATAATCAACGGGTTGTAATAATGTTTTTTTGATTATCAGAATCTTAATTGTTAAAAGCATCTAAAATTAGCTCTATTAAAACTTTTGCTTTTTGCTCTCTAACCATGTGTCTACGAGGTCGGCAATTTTTATTGTCTCAACTTGGTCTGGAAAAATGAATTGAATAGGCTTGGTCACAGGCAGACGCAGTTAACCGGAATAAAAACTAAAAGCAAATAAGCATAGCTAAATAATACCATAAAAATTACGATATGATATTACATGATTATTTTAAATCCTTTTGTAAAGTTGATTAAATTTAAAAATATGTATAAAATCTGAACTATAAATTTCAAAGCCCATCAAAGCATTATAATCAAATTAAACAAAATATATTATAGTATTGATTTATAAGATATACCTTTTTCTGTAAATTCCATATTTCAATTATAAATTGAAGCTTGATATTTTGGTATAAGTATTATACTATTTGCACACTACTGACTAAGGGCAACAACTAATTTTGTGGTAAATCCGTATTGATAAAAATCCCTATTGGGACAACAGTACTAAAAAAAACCTGAAATCCATTATGAGACACCCTGTATTTAACAACGGATAAAGCCAGCTGTCAGACATGAAGAAGACAAAATATTCTGCTTTGGAAGCAATGCAAATATAAACATAAATTATAAAATATTACTTTATATTTATGAGAACAGTAGCTACTTCTAAACAAAGATTGAAACAGCATACTCATATTTTTTTCTCAAGGCTTCTGGCCATCTTGTTTTTTTTAATAAACCCTGTAACAAACATTTTAAGAGCTGTTGCCTATCAAAATACTTAAATTGGCCAAGTTACAGCCATCACTTTTGAAATCGCAGCTTTAGTATCTGCACTAGCAAACGATGAGTGCTTCGGTACAGCCAGGGTGTCCTAAAACTTTTACTTTTAAATAAAACCACATTTAAGCTTGATTTCTCTTTTAAACCTAAAAGTATTTTCCCCTTCTTATTTATACACTTTATATGTGTCCCAAATCCGACCTCCTTGAATACTGTTCTCATATCTGGGATATGGCGTCCCCCACAACCCAAAGCATTCTTGATTCTATTCAGAGAAGAGCTGTTCGTCTCATTAATGATCCTTCACTTACAGAAAGGCTTCCCCTCTTGCCCATCGTCGGGCTGTGGGGGATTTATCGCTTTTTTATAGCTACTACTCGCTGGCTCCAACTGGACAGGCCCCGAACTTCCCACTTTGTTCGTTCTTTATCCCTAGAGTTTCTAGAATGTGGAACCTGCTGCCCGCGAAGGTCTTTCCTTCCATACCAAATCTTCAAGTATTTAAGTCCCGTGTCAACAAGCTCCTTCTTACCTCGCTTAAGACACCCACTGTACGTTATTATTTAGGCTTTTAGCCTTCGTGGTTTGTCCAAAGGTAACACAAAATAAGTAAATATAATTGATTTCGGTCGATGTCGTTCCCAGTCGATTTTTACTAACCGACAAGCCTAGGTAACCCCAAATTAAGCCTAAAATAGGCACGCGGAAGTCTAATTGACCCTTAGCTTTGTCTATTTTGTAATAACTTTGAGATTTTACAGTTAGAAAAAGAATATTTAGGTCCTCTTCTAAAACGTTGTTAGGTAAATGCTTATAACAAAAAAAAACCAGTACAATTTATTCAAAATTTTCACGTCTCTTGCGGCTGGGTCAATTTGATCCCCACACGCCTCCTAACGCTACAGTTTCGAACAATATTGTATATCGAGTCGTGGAAAGTTAATGAAAGTCGGAACAGATGTATTATTTGTCCCAAACAAAAACAAATTGGACATCAAATTTTTGTGTAAAGTATAAACAGCCAATGTAAAAACATGTCCATTACATGTTTACACAAACTGATCTCTTAAAGTAAATAGATATGTAAAAGAATATATATATAGAAATATATATATATATATATATATATATATATATATATATATATATATATATATATATATATATATATATATATATATATATATATATATATATATATATATATATATATATATATATATATATATATATAATTTTATATGGGCTCATATAATTTAGTTCAATTTATTTAGGTATACAGTATATAGTGTACTCAAAAATATTATTTTTTGTTTTTGAATTGCCGTCCCATTATCAGCTTTTGAGAAAATAATGACAGAGACTTTAATTACAATTACAGTTAAATGTTCTAATATACGTGTTTTTTTTCCTGGACAACTTTTTTATTTAATTAATCCGACATTAACTGAAAATGCTCCAAACTAAAAATATAATTTAGCAGGAAAAAAAACAAAAAGATATGGGGGTATATTTGGCCCCCGCGGGCCTATTTACGTAATGAAAAGTCACACGCCTCTTAAGGGTTAACGAAGCAAGAACATCACAAAGGGATATTCAAAAATAGGGCCAAGACTCATAACCAGCAGCCAAAGAAGTCGTTTATGGTCCAGGGATCGTTAATTAAGGGTAGACTTGCATATTGCGCATTAGCTAATTAACTGCACAGGTGTTGATTGCATATCCTCAAACTAGCACCTGCAACCTGCTCAGGTTTATTGTGTGTCCTCCGTCCATTACAAGGTTAGAGCACGCTATCTAACGCCGTGGTCTGTTTAAGTCAGGCTCAGACAAGCTTGAGGAACAGGCAACCTCCGTGGGCAACAGGTTTTACATTCTAACAACTTTAGGCATAAAAGAACGAACAAAGTGGACAGTTCGGTCCTGTCAGTTGCACCGTATACGGATGGTTACGCGCAGCACCACGAGTTTCTTGCTGGAACCGTGAGTAGAACCTACATAGGTTACGATTCGTCAGAACAGAGCCCATGAAGGTAGCTATAAAAACGCGATATATTCCAGTCCGACAATGGGCCAGAGAGATGACGCCTTTTAGCTTTACAGCTTCTACAGCTGTTCTATTAATGGAATCAGAGGTGCTATGTAGTTGTGGGGACGCCATGCCCCAGATATAACAAAATATTTTGTAACTGGAGGTTGGCCTTGTGAACACATCCATAAAGTGCTAAAATTTAGAATCCAGCAAATATTTATTGCCTCTAATAGAAATGCAAGCCTTCTAAAGCTATCGTGGCTATAGTACAATATGTTTACGCCAGTTAAAGTTATTCTCAAACGTGACGCCCACAAGATTAAAGGTGTCTTTGCTCTGCAAAACTTGTCCGCTCATAAGTACAGGATGAGTATTTAATGACTCTTTTCACGACAAGAAACATAATAATTGTGCTTTGCATGCATTAAAATAAAGGAGATTTTTGGCCCCCATTCCAATATAAAATTCTGGTCCTGTTGAAGAGAAATCTGTGTCACTTTGCGTTTGCTCTTTAAATCAGATTTAAATATTGGTTTAGGAACCTTAAAATTAAAGTGAAGGGTGCTGTCGTTGGCAAAAGTATAAATGGAACTAGTTGTGGATGAGAGAAAGTTGTTAATGTAAAGAAGAAATAATGTTGGTGCCAGTACTGAGCCTCGAGGTACTCCGGCAAATACTTCGTGAAAGCTTGAAGAGTGGCCATCCACAATAACTGATGTTGATTAGAAAGATAACTAGAGAGCCAGGAACAGAGTTTGAGTAAAAGACCATAAGAGGAAAGTTTATTAGGAAGGTCGTCATGCCAGACCTGGTCAAAAGCATTCTATATATATAAATGTCCGATTGCATTTAATTTTTTAATGAATGTTCTTAGGTACATTGTCTACTATGTTACATATAACTTTTTTAAAAACTTTATTGGTTTATTTGAAGAAATATTTTTGCTTCAAAAATGTTGCTAATTTTTTTCTACTCAACATGATTTTTCTATTGGTCGAATAAAAAAACTAGGCTACATTATTGTCACACTACTTAAACATAATCTAATTTGGCGTGTTGTGTGAAAACTCTAAGCGGCACCCAACATTAAGGCGCCATTTTTAATATTATTAAATAACTATTTTTCCTTTTATTTCTAAAGTCTTTAATGATATTAACTTTAAAAATAAAAATGTTTCGTCTTATACCTTTAAATTTATTAATTTAAGAGGAAAAGTGCTATTTTCATTAGTCCTTCAGGGAGGCCAGACAAGACCCCTTAAAAAAGAGGTGAAGACTCAAAACTGGGCCAAATATTAAAACAAGTACTTTTGTAAAGAAATTCCCAATACTTTTCACCACTAACTTGTCACTTTAGACCAAATGTATCTATATTTTATTTGTGTGCTTATTGCACGTTTAAATATTAAACAAAGGATGGGGCTCGGCTGTCCAACATGAAAGGACAAAATATACTGCTCTGAAAGCAAGGCATATATGAACATACATCATAAAGTATTAACTTATATTTGTGAGAACAGTAGCAACTTCTAAACAAAGATTGAAACAGCATGCGTTTCCGGACACAATTTCCGGCAAAGTTTGTTAATAATGCAACGCCTTGTCGGGAAGATTTAGAGCGAATATGCAAAGGTTCTGTTAAGTGTTGTTCCAACATAAATAGTGGATATACAACTCTCATTGAATATAAGTAAAAAGCTTTAATTCAAAGCGCAGTTTTTGACTAAATTTCTATTTTTGATTTGAATATAAATGACATTAGGTTCTGAAAAGCACCAGGAATACTCGTACGTACATTTGTTAAAGTTAAACTGCTATATTTATATATAGTACCGGAAATGAAGCATTTCACCTGGCAATTTTGTGGTCCTGCATGGATCGACTTGAAATTTTAACAGAGGGTAAGAAATAGCCCAAGGTACAAAACCTATATTAAACCGAAGGCCGCCAAAACCCTGGGGGTGGTTGCCACACATCCTAGGGGTTGGAATTTTTTTACTACATTTTACCAACGGAAATCGATTGAGAAGTGACTTTAAGCAAAAAATGTTCTTTACATGTTCCTTGTAAAACTTTTTCACTATTGAAAATAATAATTTATCGACAAAAAAACGACGTTTCAATGGGATTTTCGCAAATAACTCGAAACTTATGCATTTTAATAAAAAAATCTGTAAAAAACAATTAGTAGTAGTAAGTAAGTAGTAAGTAGGTTTTAAAAAGACAAACAGTATTGTTTTATTCTAATTTATCTACGACCAATGCATACAAAGATACGGCGTGTTAATGGTTAACCATGTTTTCCTTAAATGTAAAATTTGATAGATATAAAGTAAAATAATGAACAAAACTTATAGATTCTTGTTTGAAGCGCCTAATAAGACCTTTTCTTTAAAAGAAAAAGTTTTTAGCATAAAAATTAAGTAAGTTATGATAAAAACAAGGTCAGTATCTAATTTGTTCCTAAGAAAAAATAAATTAAGACAAGCCCTTAACTACCCCTAATTAAAATTGATTCTTGCCCTTTTGCAGTTCTCTTTATTCCTGCATGCCAAAGTTTGATCAATTTTAAATGCCTCATTTTAGAAGAAATTTAAACTTAAAATGAAAAACGGTTATTTACAATTTCATATTTTTCACCCTTTTTTCTAAATAACTCCGAAAATACTGGAGATAAGAAAACATGATTTAATTTTAAATTGCAAGTTTTTTAATGACTTAGATTTTTTATTAGGTAGGTTTTGTGTTAATTGAATTTTTGGCGAGATATAGTCGTTTAAAACCCTGTATTTACGAACGAGCACCACCTTTTTCGAGCCTTTAAACTCAACCCATTAAAAACCAAGGGATCTTAAGGATTTTTACCTACAGTGCTTTGTAGCTCTGTAAAAACCCTACAAGAGACTTAAAAAAATTTTCTATCGTAAAAATAAAGGAAATTCGTTAAAAACGAATCAATTTTTCTTTCAAAAATTCGAATAGGCCATTTCGGAGCATAAGAATCTACATAATATTTTTAAAATTAGGCACTTTAACTTAAGAGAATTGTTTAAGATAAATGGTCAGCTTTAATTAGGGGGTAGTTAAGGGTTTGTGTTATTAAATTTTTCGTAAAAAAATCAGTTACTACCCCTATTTTTATCATAACCTACTATTTTTTACGCTAAAAACCTTTGCTTATTTTTTAATAAAAGTCTGATTATGTTTATAAATTTTTAAGGAAAATGCTGCATTTACCCGTTATTTCACTATAAATCTATTAAATTTTGCATTTGACGACAAATAGCTAACAATTAACCCTCCATATCTTAGTATGTATTGGTCGTAGAAAAATTAAAACAAACTAATTTTGGTTGTCTTTTTAAAACCTACAATTCTGCTCTCCACAGTTTTTTGATTAAAAGCATAACTTTCGAGCTATTTGCGGAAAACCCATTAAACCGTCGATTTTTTTGTTAAAAAATTGTTACTTTTAATCGCAAATAACTTCCACCCCTAGGATTTAGGCGCTCTTCGGTACGATATACGAGTATATTTTGACGCTATTCCCTACCTTCTATTAAAATTTTAAGACAATCCATGCAGGACCAAATAATTGCCAGGTTTTACCTTTTTGGAGCCTTATTTCCTGTACTTGTACCCCGTTAAACAAAGATAAGAAAGAAAAGTAAATATAATAATTTAGAGGAGACCAACAAATTTAATATGTTGTACATTATTTGTTTTGGTCGCGCATAACGTTTTGCGGTAGAATTGTGAGCTGGTAAGAACGGCTAGCGTTGTTGCATTAACTAGTTCCAGTAGTTTTATCTAACGGTCAATTTCGTAAGGATAATCCAAACATCGGTTCTCTGCTTTTAAAAAGATCTTGATCTAACACAATTATAATATTTTGAATGGAGTTCTTTAGTTTTCTTGTACACGTGATTAAATTTTTCCATTTGATTACAATTATAAGCTTTGTTTTGAAGTAAGTACAAAAACAATAATAAATTAATAACTAAAATAAATAATTTATAAATAAACTTATTAAACAAATGTGATTTAAGGTAATTATATATAGTTTTATGCAAAAAGTCTTATTAGTCTTGTAAAACTAGCCCAGATAATTAGATTTTGCCTTCGGCAACGCTAACCGTCTATGGGTGCGAAGGTTTGTGTATTTTGTTTTTGTTTCTATACGAGGTTTTACGTTAGAAGATTCGTTAAACATGATTACAACAACTACGTTCAGAAATAAAAATGGTATTATTTGACTATAATAAAATACATTTTTATTAAGAATAAGTTCTCAGTGAAAACCTACCAGATAGAGCACAAATTTCATACGAATTTACGAGACCTCACAAGAACAAAATTACCTGGATATATGGTGATATCGTACGAAGAGAAAGCGATTTTCCAACACTGCAACGGATTTTAAGACCTTACATTAATATTTCATAATTGGAATATACGAAAGGGGACTGTGCAAATCCAGTTGACTAGATATAGAGATACACAAAAAAGCAGGTAGGCCATTAATTTCCCAGTTAAGCGCAAATCTACATTACGGTAGAAACCAAATACTGATTCTCAACCCCGAAAAGAAACGAGAAAAATATTCAAAAAGGGCTGTTCTTTACTTTTATAAGTAATTTGCAAAGAAATTAACTAAAGTACATGTTAAGAATTTAATTTTATATTTCATACCAAATAAAGAAAATTGACCCCATATCTGGCTAGCGTTTCCATACGGCAAAACTTTATTTACAAAAAAAATATTTTCGTTGTGAAGTTTTACAAAACATCCATAAAAAACTTATTTATAGATTGAAACTGTAACAAAAAAAAAAACACTTTTTGTCAAAGAAATAAATTTGATTGTAAATGAGTTAACAGTTATTTTAAATTAAAGGGGAATACGGAAAAAATAAACGTGCTGACTTTTTTCTATTCTTGCCTTTTAAACATATTTTGTTTAAAATTCTTTTCCTTTGACCTATTTAGGTTAATTAAAATTAAAAAGGAATACAGAAAAAAATAACTGAAAGCAAATAAGTACCATAGACACATGAAACTACGTATGTTTATATATATCCATAAGGACAACTAGAAGCCCAAATTTCCTGAAGCTAGCTTAAACGGTAATAAAGGTATGAAGATCACATCATGACCCTTATTCTTGAATCTCTGGGAGGAGAACTTTGCGGGAAGTGAGTAAAGTTCACGAAAATATTGTCAAAACAGTATTCTTAAAAAAGAAGAAGTTCACTGTGAGCAAGCAACTCCCGGGAACTAAAGTTCTCCACCTCTTGAGGTGGAGAAAATTCGTTCCCGCCGTTCTATAACCTTTCCCATAAAGTTCTCGGGAGTGTTCCCCTCCCGGAGATTCAAGAATAAGCGTCCATATATCATATCAAAAATCCAACTTTCTTTGAGCCCTTTAAGCTCACCCCATTTAAAAACCAATACATTTTAAGAATTTTAATTAAAATATATAATATTATATAAATCCAAATAAATGATATTTGATTGATGATATACAGGGTGATTCAAAAATTGATCACGAAACTTAAGGGGGTGATTCTACTTGACAAAAAAGGGTAGAGTTTCATATAACTTTTTTTTAAATGTCATTCGTTTACGAGTTACCAGCCGTCAAGGTTCAATTTTTATTTTGGTTTTTTCGCCATATTGCATTTATTTTTTAACCAATCTAGTTGATTGATTGGCACAGAAATCGAGTTTTGCAGATTCGAAAATTTTAAGACAAAAGTACTTAAACTTAAAATTTATTTACATCATAACTTTTTATTTTGACAGATATCGCAAAGCTGGGGCAGCCATTTTATAGACAATCAAAAAATCAAAAAATAAGGTACTCCTTATTAAAGTCGATAAACCTCACCGTTTAGGCACCAATAGACATCAAAGTTTTTATCAATTTCAATCAAATTACCTACAAAACTTTTTTTTTTAAATATTTAACACACAGTAGTTTAAAAACTAAGACGTTTAGCACAGTTTAACAATATTTGGTTAACACTAACCATAGGTTTGTTACCATAAAAACTTTAATTGAAATGAACGAAACTCTGATGTCTATTGGTGTTGCCAAAATAGTTACCCCAGCTTTGCGATATCTGTCAAATAAAATGATTGATGATATAACATAAATATTAAGTTTTAGGTAAAGTGCGCCTCTAGCGGTTTTAGGACATATGTTTATATAAAGTTTTTTTGAACTTTGACTGCTTGTAACTCGAAAACGAATGACATTTGAAAAAAATTATATGAAGCTCTACCCTTATTTTGTCAAGTAGAATCGCCCCGTAAAGTTTGTCGGTTGAGTTACTGGATACAATAATTAGATGTATGTCATTATTAAATTAAACCCCAATATTTTAAATTTAGTGTCGTAGATAAAATGGGAATTATATCTACTATTTTTTTGATTTAGATGGCCATATTTTCCAAAATATAAGAGGTAGACATGCAAAATGTTGCATTCTTTTAAAGCTCTTTAAAAAATCTATTTTTAGTATGCAATTTACAGGGTGTTTTATTTATAAATGCAAATTTTCTATTAAAATACTGCGTGCTAGCGTTCCAAAACAATTAAAAATAGGATTTATCACATGTAAACTTTTTTAATCGCGAGAATAATATACAGGGTATTCAACTAAAAAAGTACAGTTTTTGCAATAAATCAATGTTTAATTGTTCTTCTGTTGGCTGCAAGTTAATCAGCAGAAAGAATACTGGAACTTTACCAATTTAGTCGACTTTTTATCTTAAATAATAAAGAAGGTAGCAATAGTGCCGACTTAAGTATGCTGCTTACACTTTGCTTAGATCTACATAAAATTATAAATTAAGTCAATAAATATTTTGTAATTTTATTTTTATGAGGTCATATTTTTAAAATCAAAATATAAATTAACCTTAAAGTAACAAAAACCAAAATAAAATTCTTTATTTTATGCTTTATAAATAAAACTGCATATAAACGCTGCAGTATAACCTAAGTTTTATCTAAAGCAATATTAAAAATAAAGATAAAATTTTATTGCACTTTAAGCGTACTGCTGAATTAAAATATTTAAAACACACTTTCTTTGGTGACGTTAAGATTTATTCATTAATTTACAGATGCAACAAACAGATTATAACTATTCTAATTATATTTTTGTTAAGCGACTAAATACAATATGTTACCAACAACATGTAATTTCAAACAAACTTTATAATAAAGTCCATTAGGAGCTAATGGGCCATTTAATTTAAGTGTACAGAGTGTTTGGTTTTTGGTTGGGATTATAGGGTATAACCGAACGGTGGGAGACCAATATACGTGTCCCTCTTTTCGTTTCCTTTTTTAGGCTTTGTTGACTTATATTATCTGAGAAATTAAAAGAGATAAAAACAATTTATAAATATAAAAGTTTTATAACTTTTTACGTAGAATCCATTGGCGTACTTAAATAGTATATTACATTACAAGTGTGGAAAATGACTAATTTCACACGAGTGGGAATATTGTAGCACGAGGCGTTAGCCGAGTGCGACAAACCCACGAGTGTAAGAAAGTCATTTTCACACGAGTACTGTACACTATTTTTCCTACGACCACAAATTATTCACCAAAAAATAAATAAATTAAAGTTTGTCTGTTCAGAAAAAATAAAAACAATTGAGAACTTTGCAACACTAGGGTGATATTTACTTTGCAACACTAGTGTGATATATACTTTTCCTCACTGCTATATTATACTGTTTTGACAATATTTTTACATCGAAAATCACCTACCTAGAAGCATTATATAACTTTTATCATTTTGGTAACGCTAATAGTTTAATACGGTTTTCTGCTATTATAAGTGTTTTTTAAAATTATCGATTCTTACATATTTTACACACTCTTCTAAATAAAACGTAAGTGGTGCATATCCAAAATATTCCGTTTTTTAAAAATATTAGTAAATAAACTTACGGGACCGGGGAGTGAAAAGGGGTGCTGGGTGGGGTAAAATTGGTAAAACGAGTTAATGAAACGGAACATCACATATAAAATTAAGTAAAAATAACAATTTTTCCTCATATTTTAAGAAAAATATATAAAAATATGAAAATTGTAAATGCATAACCTAAAGTCCTAAAAGTAAGGAAAAACGACTACCAAACGTCAGTTACCATGCAAAATATGGAAAGCATTTGGCAACGTCGGAAGGGTCTGATTCTATTTATGAATGGATAAAAGAAAGTGGATTCATAAAGTGTGTATTAGCCTTAGGTTTAATTAGGAATTAAAAAAAAAATTAACTAGTTGTTTGAGTACACGAAGAAAGAGAGGAAGGAATTTGATCTATAGGCTTTTTTTCTCTGGCGCTTTAGGTCGAACGGTCAAGCGGCAAGGCTGCCTCTATTAAGTACGTGCTCAAAGGTAGAAGGGAGATTTTTAATTTGATCTACTTACCTGACAACACTGTGCCAGTCAGTGAAAGTTGTTTTTTGTAGTTATGTCTATTTTTGTTTATGTTTTTATTTTTTCGTAAATTTTAACAAATATAAAATAAGATGATTTTCGCTAATTTGGGTTCTACCGTTTAAGGTAAATAAAAAGTTTTTTTACTGTCACTACAATAAATATGTCACTGCAAAACCAATAGCAGTTTTTAGAATGACATCATAATATGTATCACACCAGTGTTGTAAAGTACTTTGCAACACTAGTGCTGTAAAGTACTTTGCAACACTAGTGTGATATAACGCATTTTCTATGCATGAAATCAGTGTGCTATTTGCTATTTTCTACAAGTGGTCGTAGGAAAATAAATATAAATGTTTTTATTTTTGAGATATTAACAAAAGTTGTATTTTTTAAATGGGACACTGTGTATCTTACCTAAAAATATATACTTTTTTGGCGATTGCAACAATGATATAATAATACTTTATATTTGGTTTGTATTAAATAGCTGAATAGACAAAAAAATTGTTAGTCTATTGAATCACTATTCATTTATGTTTTAGGGGATATGTAGGCATACTTAAACCAAACAAGAATAGTAAAACAGTGAATTACCTAAATATTATTAACTTTAGAAAATAAAATCATCAATAATAGCTAAACAATTACCTCATACTAGTATGAAAACCAAACCGTCGATCATAGACAAATCATGCACTAAATCTATTCCACCAATTTGCTATGTACTCTAGTAAAATTCACCGCTGCAACGAGACCGCATATTTAGGCAAAGCAGAAATCAGGGGCTCCTGGCTTACACCGCTTTCGCCTTTTGTCGGACGTGCGGCGACGCGATCCCACCTAGATTATTTCCTATGCTTTTAATTCTATTTGGTCGTCCAGTTAGTTTTCACACCTGTATACTAATCAAACAATTCGCGATGATGCTAAATTAGTACTTACATAATGTGCTTAGACGTCTTCCATTCTGTTTAATGCTTTTTGGACTTAGTTGTAATTGAAGTTGTGGCGCCATAGATAAAGATAGGTGGTACTCTTCTTTAGCAAATTTTAATAATTTTATTTATATCGATAATCCTATTTAGTTTGCGTAATTTAACTGAACATTAAAAAAGAGAACCGGACACATATCTTAGTTTTTTTTTGTATCTCTTACGGTTAAGCCTATACCACCATATAATCCCAACCAAAAATAACCACCCTTAACATATTACTTACGATTAGTCCCTGGGTAAGTAGTAATAAACACTTTTAAAACCTTCTTAAGCGGGTTTCTTTTGACGAGTCTACCACGAATATTTATACCAACATGTATGGAAGCGGCGCTTTAACTCAGCTTGTTAATGTCAAATGTTTCGGGTGTCGGACTGGGCGAACGCGTAACTTTTTCTTTGTACGAGTTTACCACAACGTTTTACATGTAATTTTTAAACATTGTGCCTATCGTAAGGGTTAATTAATTGACCAAAGAACTTAAAAAAATAAATAAGTTGAAGCCATATGTAACGTGACAGGTTTTGATTGTAAACAAAAAGTTAATTTCGACAAGTCTAACTTATATAAACTATAATTAAACATTACCTTTACATACAGGCACTTACTTATTTTATTGACAGGGACATGATATAGGATTCTGCTTGACATAAACGGGCCTTTATATCAAAGCGTAAGTTAAATGATTAATTATAGGACTAAAGTTAATAATAAACAGCAACTTATACAAGTTTTAAAATAAAGAGTTATAATATATTATATATTATTTAACATGTTCTGCTTATTTGTTATAAGTGCATTTTTAAGTGTTAATGGGTATAAATACAGTGCATTCCAATTAAAACGAGCAACCCCAAACAATTCCGTTATTTGTACACTTATAAAAACATAATGAGACACGTGATTTTTTTATTAGGGGACACATTTTTGTGTGTTTACTTATTCAGGGTTATTCCGACCCCTTACCAACAGAAACGTCAAAAAGTTCCAAATGAAAGGAAGATCAAGTGATACCTATATCTGAAATGTTTTAATATTCTCTCCTTAACAGACTTTAGTTTTTTTAAAATCGCTCCAGTGGTTTCTGAGAAACTTCCCCTTAATAACGGGGTCTCTGGCAGGTGGCACACCCCTATAACCTTTTTATTACCTATCTATAATATCAAAATAAAATTGGGCACATAAATATACATTGTTTCATAAATTTAAAAACTTTACACTAATTTCGGTTTAGAAGGAAATGACCTTAAATTTTTTAATCTAGAGTGCCATGAATGCAAGTGTTTTATCATTATACCCAAAAAGTAATTTTATATTTAAGTTAGTAAAAATATGACGGGTGTCTCATTTAAAACACGAAACTTTAGGTCGTTTTCGGCTGAAAGCGATGTTTTAGAAAATAGAGGAATTTGTAAAACAACGCACATTTACGTGTTATACTTATGTACCAAGTTTTATTTTGATATTTTTAACAATAAAAAGTTATAGCGGTGAGCTACTTGCTACGTACCCCGGTATTAAAAGTCACTTTTTTAGAAATTACTAAACCGATTTTAAAAACCATTAAAAAGAGAATTTAAAGTCCTTTAGAATAAGGCATTACTCAAAGTCTCCTTTCCATTTGAACTTTTTAACGTTTGTGTTGGTAAGGGAAGGAGCTAACCCTGAACAAAAAAATTTTGACACAAAAATGTGACCCCTTAAAAATTGAAAATGACGTGTTTTGGGATTTCAAATACCGGATTAATTTATGGTGGCTCGTTTTAGTTGGACCGCACTGTATAAAAACAAGAATGTTGATAAGGGCGAATATTGACCATTGCCATTCGAAAGGAAAAAAGAAAAAATTGCTTAAGTAATAAATTTTACGTATAAGCTTAGCGAATATGGTAAGGATTAAGAATATGTATTATAAATAAATTTGGATACCATAATCCATATTTTTTTAAAAATATATTTCTGTTGTAGGTGACGAACCTTACAAAAACCAAGGTTTTTATTTATTTATAACGTTATATCAAAAACAAATATTTAAGTTAAAAGGAACTAAAAGAGATTAAAAGACGACATGTAAAAAATAATAATTGACAAAAGTTATTATAACTTGGGCGATAATAAAGTAAATCTAAAGAACAAAAAATCATGACGATGAAGTACCTTTAGAACATCTACAACAAAGTGATTTATGAAAACAGTGATTACAAATGGCACTCTAAACCTTTTTTAATATACACGAACAGAAAAAAATGATTTCGCATCGTCTTGAACCTAAAGGGACAGAAACTGAGTGGAAAGGGAAATTGTTTTTTGACGACAATACCTACGCTGCATTAAATTGTTACGTATACAAACGAAAAACAACCTTAAAATAAAACACACTTTTAAAAGGCACAAGGATATGCAAACCGACCAAAACAAAATTGGAAGACCTAATGCTTTACTGCACACAAGTAATGCTTTAAAGAATAATTATTAGAATTTAAAGAAGATGCGCAAAAATAGATTTTATTTTTTACTAAAAATCATTGGTGAGGTTTTAAAACAAACAAAACCAAGACATATTATGTCTTAAGTTTTTACTGTTTAAAATTAAAAACTAATAATTTCTCATGGGGTTATGTGGTATCGGTCATATGCGGCCTCATTCAATTATGTATGAATAATTTGATATTCTTGTTTAACAGTTAGGAAATAAGCTTTAAACCTAAAATTTAAAAATTAATATATTTTATTCTCAACAAACACAAGACAACAAACCTAACCTAAAGACGGTAAATAATTGAACTTTAAACATTACTTGCAGTGTTATGATGCGCAGTTCTTCTTGTTTTTTTTTCAAATATTTTAAAATGGAATGAGCTGACTTTATGTATACCTTACTTTTTGGGTATCTTACCAAAAGAGATCCGATGAATTTAGGTCCGTTAACCTTTCTGGTCATTGTATGAGATCACGCCTCTATATCCATTTTTTATAAAACATTTTATCTAAAAATGCATGATATGGAATTGCATACTTACGGGCTGCCTTATTTTACTAAAAAAGTTAATATTATGATAAATCTCGTACATCTTTTTTACCTTTAGATTTCTTAAGAAACAAGGCACGATTAACTTTAATTTAAAAACTATTTTCTTTGATACATACACCTTTTATTTTTATTGTGAATTTTTCCTATCTTTACAATTATTTTTTGTAGGCACCAAATTAGTTCTGAAAATTAAAATTTGACTAACATAACTAAGAATAACTAAAATACCTATTTCTATAAACCAAAGCAAACCAAAACAAACCGTTTTTACCGTTTACCGCTGTCAAACCAATGTCAAACCGGTATTAACCGATCGGTAAATTTGGGTTAACTTACAGAACGTCACATTAGTTTGTAACAATAAACCTAATTACGTAAATATTTAAAATGCACATTCTACGACTTTAAATGTTAAAAAATATGTAGTAAATAGATAAGCAAATCTGATCAAAAAAATATACAGGGTGAGGATTTTAAAGTGTTACAATGCGATATCTCTAAAATGTGTTGCACGATTTTAACAAAAGTTGGTATGGGTAACAAGTAGCAAGGGGGACATACTCTGACGTAGTACTTAAATTTTTACCTCCTCCAGTTTTTGACGGGTGGGGGTAACTTCAGAATTTTAAATGGAAAGGTGTAGTTTTTTCTATGAAATTTTAATCAGCATAAAAAACTACATAAGTGTACAAAAAATTACTTCATTTGCTTTACGGGTTGCATACTTATCAATAATCAACTTTTATTTTAAAAATTTTAGTTTATTCTTCGTCAAAAATTATGTATGTAAGCAGAAAATTGTTGCATTTGGTAGTTACTTAGGTTACGACCTACTCTGTCAAGTAGTGACATTTGTGTCAAAAATATCTCTAGTCTCTCTTCAGATCTCTTCAGATATGGAGCAAAACTACGACATTGAGATCAATATGTTATTAATTTTGGGTGAATGTAGGAAGAATTACCGGGAAGCTGCACAATTGTGGGCTGTCAGGTTTCCTGCTATTCCTAAGTCCCACATGGCATTGAAGAGGCTGGAAGACCGAGCTCGCAATACTGGAAACCTTTGTGCCAAAAAGAGAATTCGGCGACGAACTAAAACCAGTGAAGACATGGCCGTTGGAATTTTGGGCGCCATTAATTTAAATCCCCACGTTGGTTCCAGAGAACTTGCTCAAGATTCGGGAATGTGTCAAAAATCAGTACTAACTATTTTACATTCCTACAATTTTCACCCTTATCACGTTAGTCTTCACCAAGAACTGTACGGCGAGGATTTTCAAAATCGAGTAACATTTTGTACCTGGTTAAGGATGAAGATTCAAGAAAATCATGCTTTTTTAACACAAGTGATTTTTTTCTGATGAGGCTACGTTTACTAATTGTGCTCAGGTAACTATTTATTTGCCACTAGGATATTTTTGCATTTGGTATTGCAATTCGCATTAATTTTCTGCTTTTAATTTAAGGTCAATAGACACAATATGCACTATTGGGCAGCTGAAAATCCACACTGGATTAGGATGGTGCCAAATCAGCATCCTTGGTCAGTGAATACCTGGTGTGGTATTGTTGCAGACAAAGTAATTGGCCCACATTTTTTTGATGGCCCACTAAATGGGGAAATGTACAATAACTTTTTAAATAACAATTTGCCGCAGCTTCTAAATGACAATGGAATTAGGCAAGAAGAAGTGTGGTTTCAGCAAGATGGTGCTCCACCACACTTTGCGCGGCAAGTACGAGATTCTCTGAATTACATATTTGGAGACAGGTGGATTGGGCGAGGTGGTCCTGTAAACTGGCCTGCTAGATCTCCTGATCTGACCCCCTTAGATTTCTTTCTATGGGGATTTATAAAACAAAAAGTTATGGCTACAGCACCAACCACACCAGAAAACATGAAAAACCGTATTCGACAAGCTTGTACATTAGTAACTGCCGACATGTTAAATCGTGTGCGCAACTCCTGTCAAAAAGAATTTTGAAATGTTTAGAAGTCAACGGAGGCCACTTTGAACACCCATTGAAGCATAACCAGCGTTAATTTTAAATATTCTAATTAATTTATTGTTTCGTTTATTAATTCCTTAAAAATTCGTTACTAGGCAACCAGTAAAGCAAATGAATTAATTTTTGTACACTTATGTAGTTTTTTATGCTGATTAAAATTTCATAGAAAAAAGTACACCTTTCTATTTAAAATTCTGAAGTTACCCCCACCCGTCAAAAACTGGAGGGGGTAAAAATTTAAGTACTACGTCAGAGTATGTCCCCCTTGCTACTTGTTACCCATACCAACTTTTGTTAAAATCGTGCAACACATTTTAGAGATATCGCATTGTAACACTTTAAAATCCTCACCCTGTATACAGGATGTCCCAACTCTATTTATACACAAAATATCTTTGGTCTGTACATCGGTACAAAATTAAACCTTAATTTAAAAATGTTATCGGATACACTCTTTTTATTGACAGTATTAGTTAATGTACAAGGTGTCTTAAAAACAAAATCTTTAGTGTTAAGTGGGTTTTTTTTTATAAAACACTCTGTATATTTTAACAAATTTTAACTCTGTATTAAAACCTACATCAAAAATATTTTACACACTATACGTCAATTATTAATGATTTTTAAGATACCAACAATATGCTGATATACTCATTAACGATTGGAAGTAAAGATAGAAAATAATAATTTGGTTTCAATTACACAGGCCAACAAAAAATAGGTGGTGTGTACTGGGTATCGAACCCCCTGATCGGACGTATTTTTTCCACTGAACACGAATCTGAGGTCAAAACTGGGGGTCACACCAAAAAACCGAATTGCGGAGGCCAAGGGGGCAACTTTAAATAAAAGGAGGTTATGTATCACCTTATTTTAAAGGCCCTTTGATACTATAGACCCTTGGATCTTTTATTTAACATCACTTTGTTTTTGAAAATCAGCTCAGCCGTTCCAGACTTACAAGCCAATACTATTAAAACCGCTTTGTATAGTATTTAAGCCAAATTTCAAATGGTTGTAAGTCTGGAACGGCAGGGCTACTTTTCAAAACAAAGTAGGGTTAAATAGAGGATCCAAGGGCCTTTAAAATAAGGTGCTACATAACCCCCTATCAATAGAATGTTTGACCTCCAGTTCTGAATTCAGATTTGTGTTCAGCGGGAAAAAACGACCGACTAGGTGGGTCCGATACCCAGCACACACCACCCATTTTTTGTGGGCCTGTGTAATCATTAAATCATTTTATCACATTTTTGGAGTAACAAATCATATAAAAACATTTAATTTATTACTGCCTATCGTAAAAACTGCTAATGGGTAACTCATCTATTTAGTTAATTTTAACTTCATATTCACTTACTTAACCCAAAAACCAGCCATAATTAATATATTGCTGTTTTCTAATGCATTTATGTAAATATATTTTTAAAATAAACTAATTTGCTGACATACCTAATAAAAGCTCTTTTAATACAAGGTTCTTAATTACATGTTAGTATATTATTTGTCACTGTGACAGTGACAGAAATATTTAAAAATAATTAGAACCAAAATATATTTTTTTCTTGATGAATGAGTATATCAGCATTATGCTGATGTCTTAAAACTCAGCAATAATTTACGTATAGTTTAGTATTTATTTTTGATGTTAAATTTATTACAGAAATTAAACATGATAAAAAATACAAGGTGTTTGAAAAAACGTACTTAACAATAAAAATTATGTTTTTAAAACACCTTGTATATTAACTAGTTAACTGTCAGTAAAAAGAATGTATCCAAAGAACGTTTTTTACAGAAGCAAAGTTATTTTATGTATAAGTATAGTCGGAACATCTTGTTTAATAAAATGAAAATAGTAAAACTAAATTTTTATCTTGTAGCAACCTGTGATGCCTTGAGTTGCGTTAAAATAATTAAACTAACGAGTGAAGCATGCTTTTTCATTACAAATTAATTTTAAAGATAAAAGAAAAAAGGTCATTAATTATGTAAATTGCTAACAGATGCCTAGTTAAAGTTAGAAGGTCTGCAAGTACTTGGACACGTGCTTCTGTAAAAAGAAAATAGGCATTTTTTAAGAAACAGCTATAAAAATTAAAGGTTGTTAATTGGCATCGTTAAAGTGTTCAATAATTCTCGCTAACAACATGTTTTTTTATACAACTTTTAAATTTAGTTAATAATATAAGAAAAAATATATTGCCTCTTTTAAATATTGTTGTCTAGGAATCAGATCTGTGAATTTGGCAATGGAAAATTGATAAAAATTATAAAAAAAGTCAGATTTTATTAATATTTGGTTGATAATGAACTGTCAAATACACGATTCTGTTGATTAAACTCATCTTAGGTAATCGGTAACAGTTCCAGCTTTTTGTTAGGCTACCATTATTTTTTTTTCAAATACATTGAATAAAAATGAGTCGATTTGTTCCTAATTTGTTGCGACCATTGACAACTATTCTCCATGACAAGTTTTTAATATTTATAAAAATAATAGGCACTAGAGACTCTTATTACGAACCTTCAATGACATATGGTCAGTCATGTCCTAAGATTAAAAACAAAATTATAAGATAGTTTATAAATGTTCCTATTAAGACCCATGTACCTTAGCAAGGCCAATCGTCAAGTTTTTAATTTGCCTTAGTAGGAACCACCGGCCTTCATAGGAACGTCCCGTAAGAAATTCCTATATCATAATTTACAGTAAAAAAAATGGTATAAAAATGGGTTGTTTACCAAAAAAAAAATACTTTTTGCTGTGAGTGCTAATAATAATTTTAGCCTCGATGATCGAACTCTAAGAAGCAAGGGACCGCATTAGCAAAATAGAGACGCGAGCAGCTCGTTGCTGCGTCTGTGTGCTTAGGTTTGATGTAGCTTAGTGTGAGTAAAACGAATTTCTTATCACATGTCAATAACTGTGACTTTTCTATAGTTGGCCTTTAAAGGTGCATAGCCTTTCATGGTCCACCCACATTATAACCCAAAAAATCGGGTTTAAAGCTGTCGTGACCGATTGTAATTTAATCTTCAATCTTCCCCGACCTTCAGTTTCAAATTTGTTACTTACTCTTTATTCTGTAATAAATAATTTTGTGAGCAGTAAACAACTTTTAAAATAAATTTTACTTAGAAATATGGGGTGTAAAGCTGGTTTAATTTAAAGAATCGTTATTTCTTAATTTTTCTGCAGTAACAAATTAGGGGCAAATCGACTCATCATTATTTAATATATTACACCTTATTAGTGTATATCCATGCTAACTTGTCGACAAGCTGAAACTGTAACCGATTTTTCATGATTGGTTTGAGCAACGTAATCCTTTACTTGGCAACTTATTAATAATTAAAAAGCAACAAATTCGTTTTTTTTTTGCCGAATTTTAATTGCCAGTTTAACTCAAATTTTCGTATCCATCAGAAGTCATTCAAAGAGCATGAACTGCATGTGCTCTGGTATCTTTAAGGCAAAAATTTCTATTAAAAAATGTTAGTCATAATGCTCACCACTGACTGCTTCTAGATTTTTGGTAAAAAGTTTAAAGTACAATATTAAAAATAAATTTTAGGTTTTATTACACCTCCAGTCCTTTATAGGTAGTAAAAGGGTCATAAATCAAATATTTGTAATGTTTACCCTAATCAATTCCAAAAAATCCAAATCCCAAATTAAACATGTTTTCTTGGTTTTTTTACAGTCAACAATTTTCCAAAATCCAGATTTTCACCTTTTTTATAAAACCAAATTTTATGTTTAATAATAACAAAAACTCGTTTGAAGGCAAAATAAATAGTTTAAGATCCGAATAGAAAGCGACCTTTACCCATCTGTTTACCGGATAAAAAGTATTTTATATTTAATATAGTATTTGAACAAAGGTATTGGCTACAGGGTTTCTTAAAAAATATGGTCAATGGTATTAAAGAAATAATAATAATAACCTTAAAAAAATTACACACCCTACAGACTGTCCACAGATGGGGTTAACAAGAGGACAAATGGTCCAAGAGCGCAAATGCCTTAATTACATTTGTTTACAGCTAAAAAATAGTGTTTTATAGGAATATGGAGAAAGCAGGTGTTTGAAAAGCAAATTATGAAAGTTGTTTATGTCATTTTATTATAAAAATTTAAAATATATAATTTTTGATAACTCCAAAATCACTTTCATAAAACTTTATGATACCCCTGTAACATTAATAAAGTTATTTAAAATGCTGTTCTTTATAAATTTTCTAAATGATATTTTGCTTTAAAGTAAAAAATAAAGATGGTTTTTTCTTGAAGAAAAATCAGATTTTTTAACTTCTTGCGAACCCTGTATATACAAAATCAACATTTTCTCTGCATAAATCCTATTTATTTTACAAGCAAAAATATTTATAAAGAATGACTTTTTCTGAAAAATAAAATTTTTGATCCCTTTGTTCTTTTGTAAACCCCATTCGTGGACAGTCTGTATATAATAGAGACCTCTATTATTTTAAAAACATTTTAAGGCTACTTAATCAAATATGTATGTTAAAATAATACAAAAAATACCAAAAAATTGTTATAATTTCTTAAAATTTTAAATTTGAACATTTTCCAGTGGCTTTATAAATAAAACTGGAAAAAATTAGTGATATATTAGCACTGTCATGTAAAGTAAAAAAATAATAAAGTTTAATTGATATTCTACAAGGTGTGTTTAAAAATTTTAGGGTTGGTTTTTCAATTTAAAAATAGCCTTAACCATAATTTTTAGGCAACCCTGTGTAGCCCAACACTTTCTTTAATAACTTTTAATAATTTATATAAAATAATTTTTATCTGGTTAACAGATGGATACCGGTCGCTATCTATTCAAATCGTAGACTAAAAATTATTGAATTACTTTTAATAATAATTAAATACCTTTCTTGTTGTGGCATGTTCCGTAGGCCCATCTAGACAAAAAAAACACAAAAAGACCTTCGTCATTTTGTAAAAGCTGATAGTTTTTCAGTGCATGCTTCCAGTTGATGTAAAATCGATGGGAGACTATAAAGTTTGACTCATTGTGGCTTTGGCAGATACCAAGATTTAATTAATTGAAACTTTCGTTATTTTGTAAACGCCAAATTTCATATATGATTTTTCAGTCGGCAGACAGTTTTGACAGTTCCAACCCCTTGGCAGGCAAAAATTTTTGTGTAGCTACATGGTCCGATAGAGTTCAATATTTTTTTAATTATACTAGATATGACAAAAAGACTAATGAAAAAGTTGTAGGGTTTTTAAATAGGTATGTCCTAAAAATATTATAAAGTATACAGAGTGTTTATAGAAACAGTTTTTTAAAGAAACTCACCCCACAAAAATAATTTCTTTTTGTAACAATTTGAATACATCAAAATATTTTTAGGACATTGAAAACTCTACAAATTATGGACATGGGCATAAGAGGTAAAACCCAAAATAAAAAAATATATATACCTTTATATACAGTGGCGGCAAACTAATTGGAAACGATACTTAAAAAATAATTTAATAATTTTTATTTCAATGATACTTTTATTGTACTTTAACTTTTTTATTTTTATAAATAATCAAACATCTACAAACATTGAAATAAAATTTGAAATTTCTCGTATACATTTCTGTATAAAAATTGTTAAATTGTTTTTAAGTATCGTTTCCAATTAGTCTGCCGCCACTGTATTTCTTGTAAAAGTTATATATATTAAAGTTAAAATCTGCTTACCTTAATGGCAAATATATGGCTTGGTACCATCTAGGGCAAAGCAATTTTCTCTGGGCGGTCTAACCCGATAACGTATTTTTTTGGTTAAATTGAACTTTTTTTTAACCCTACAAAACAAAATATTTTATTATAGCATAATAAAAAGAATAAATTACCTACGTTTTAATATATAAATGATGCAAATTATTAATTAAGTATTGTACTAACGTTTGAACTTTTACAAAACCTTAACCACTAACGTGCAAATTTTGTAACGCAACTACTAACGTAGCGTCTCTTTGACGTTACGCAATATATCATTAGTTTTCCATATTAATATGTTTTTTATTTAATAAACGCTTAATATTGTTACTATGGACTTTTTATACTTATACAAAAAGAAATTGCCAGAAGTTAGTTTTTGCAAAAATAAAAGAATATCCATTTTCGTTTGCCGTGAAAATACATTCGAGGATAAAACATTCAAGATTTATTTGTACAGATGTTGAAACCTTAAAAGCAACATTAATTTAAATAAACGAAACACAGATTGATACAAGAAACTGCCAATAAATAAATAAATAAGGTAATATTTATAAAAAAATTCACTAAAACTACATTTTTAAACACATTTAATACACAATTTTATACTGTAAAAAAGTTGGCAGTTTGCTTGCTTTGAAGGGCAAGTATAGCAAGTCTTTCCAATTTTCTTAAATGATTTTGGGTTAAACCGAAAATATCACAAATACTTAATCCAATACGTCGAGATACATCTGGATTTTTCGTTGTTTTGTCAAAATGTGGGTTAACTCATTTAAATAAAAGTTTTTTTTTACAAACTCTGATCTAATTATTTATTTACAATTTCTCTGCCATTTTATAATTGCTTTTTATAATCAAAATTACCAACAACGCTAATTCTAGATAACTTTGTTAAGAATCCATTACAAGAAAATAATTACATAACTACTAACGTAGGGTCTCTCAGACGCATTCGAGTCTTTTGCACTAAATAAAAAACAAATACAAAGTGCTATGCCAAATTTCCTTTGTATACAGACTAAGCAACAGCAAACTTAAAAGTAGATGAACTAATGACCCTAAAACATACGGCGGGACATAGTAATGGACAGAGAAACACTTGCCTGCGTCCTTGACGTCACGTTAGTAGTTAAGGGTTAAAATGTTTTTCAACGACTCAAGGATTAAAAGCGGTTTCTCGAAGCGCAAATTATCTAATTTGGCATTTTAGCTTCAATGTTTGAGTTAAATGATAGATATCAAACCGATTAGAGCTTGCGATTAGAAATAATAAAGGTGGACGGCGTTACCCGGAGAGCGGGGCTTCCCGAATCTCCCCTACGTAAAATCAACTTAAAATAAAATCAATAAAATTTGATAAAACATTTGCAGTGAGCTATAATGTTGCATATGTCATGACTGCCAATATTCTGTCACAAATCAGAAATATTATAAATTTGTTCTCTGTATTAATATAAAATTAAAGAGAGTTGTTTTAAAATATTTTTCAGTAATATAGCACAGTATGCAACTCACACGAAGTTCTTATTTTCCTATTGTATAATTTACAACACTCGCCTGCGGCTCGTGCTGCAAAAGTCATACTCGTGGGAAATAAGACACTTTCAGTGCTCGTCCCATAATATACTTCGGTACCTGCGGCATGTAACGCCTACCTAATGTTAAATGAATAAAGAATACCTCAAACTATCCACAAAAATTATTAAAAACCCTTTTTATGGGCCCTATTAAACTACCATAGGCAAATAAGGATCCAAAATATTTTTTTTGTTTAATAAAAATAATTAAAAAATCTTTTAATATTATTTATTCCAATAAACCTTTGGTTTATTAGTTATAATTAGTTGCCTTTTTCCTGGGCTCATTTTTTATTAAAGCATAGTTTAAAGTCGGAAAAACATATCTCTTAAAAGTAAGACTTATATTTCTTTGCTCTACACATTCTTAAGCTACTGGTCTTAATATGTTCTGTAGCTACCCAAGCAGCATACAAGTTATCTTTTATTAAATTGTATAAGCTATGATCTTCTCCACTGGGCCTTATTAGCTGCTGGACACAATTTTTAAAAAATCACAAATTTACAACAAAATAACTTTTTCCTTAAAAAAACGCAAAGTTTTAAACAGCCATAACTAAAAACTCACAAAAAAATATCACCTTATTTCTAAATAATAATAAAATTCGAAAACATATAGTTTCTTCTGGCAATAAATATAAATCCTTATGATGATACCGCACCCTGTCACAAATTTTTCGCTACTAAAAAGAAGTTAGCACGTAGCAGCCTCCACTTACTTCCCTTGATATTTATTGGTCTAATGCATGTATGGGTAACGTTTAAACTTGGACCCATATATTTTATTGCGAGTTTTTAAATGTAGGGCTTATTAAACCCCGGGCCTTATATGCCTCAGGTACCTTATTATTTAATATAAACAAGGATATGTGGGTAGTATAAACTACTAACTTACTGAATATAAATTACACACCATTTTATGTTCAATAAAAATAATGAAAGTATTTAAAGGAAATGTTGTTTTTTTATTGTTAATTAGTTTAATTAAACCCTAAATATCTTAACCGTTTTTAAAATTTAATTGACATTTTTAAAACACCTAGTTTAAAGTTGTTGCTGGATTTCTAATCTTATATCCTGCTTAAAAGCAGCTTTGTTAAGCTGAATTTTGCCAATCTATATTACCTGCACAACAAACTTTTAGTTTATCGTTTACTCAAAACTTTAAGTAAATACACCCCAATGAGCTCGTTATCAGTAGAGCTTATCCTAAATTGCACTCTAATAGCTCTATACCTATAACCATTTTGTGAATACCAGGGTGTAGAGTTCATGCATAGTTTACCATTTAACAAAATATTATTTTTAATTTTATATTAAATAAATTATTTATATGTATAGGATTTTTATGTTGCTAAATAAAATGAAATTTTGGTAATGTAGTAGTTTTTATTTAAATACCTATTAAAATTAATAGACGTCACTATTACGGGCTAAGATAATTAAAAAAATAAGGCTTTTTTAAACATTTTTTATTTATTTATTTTTTTATCTTTGGACAATCCACGAAGGCTTAAAGCCTAAATACTAACGTACCGTGGGTGTCTTAAGCGAGGTAAGAGGGAGTTTGTTGACACGGGACTTAAATACTTGAAGATTTGGGTGGAAAGAAAAGACCTCCGCGGGCAGCAGGTTCCATAATCTAGAAACTCTAGGGATAAAAGAACGAACAAAGTGAGAAGTTCGGGGCCTGTCCAGTTGGACCGTATAGGGATGCATACGTGCGGAACCACGAGTTTCTCTGTTGGGAACCGTTAGTGGAGGAACTATACTAGACAATTCTTCAAAGCAGAAGCCATGGAAGTACCTATAAAAAGCGATAAATCCCCACAGCTCGAAGATGGACAAGAGAGGGAAGCCTTTCTGTAAGTGAAGGATCATTAATGAGACGAATAGCGCTTCTTTGAATAGAATCAAGAATGCTTAGGGTTGTGAGGGACGCCATGCCCCAGATATGGGAACAATATTCCAAGGGAGGTCGGATTTGGGACACATATAAAGTGTATAAATTAGAAGCGGAAAAATACTTTTTGGCTCGAAAGAGAAATCCAAGCTTTTTGAAGCTGCCGTGGCTTTAGATACAATGTGTTTATGCCAGTTAAGGTTACTTTCAAATGTGACGCCCACAAGATTGAAGGTGTCTTTGCTCTGTAAATAACCTTTTCGCGACAAGGAACATGTTTGTGTTTTGGATGCATTAAAATGGACGAGATTTTTGGCGCCCCAATCTAATATAAAATTAAGATCCTGCGAAAGAGATATCTGCATCGCTCTGCGTTTGTTTTCCAAGTCAGGTTTAGTGATGGGTTTAGGAACCTGAAAACTGGAGTGAAGGGTACTATCGTCGGCGAAAGTATGAATGGAATTAGTTGTAGACGAGAGAAGGTCGTTGATGTGAAGAAGAAACAATGTTGGTGCCAGAACTGAGCCCTGAGGGACTCCAGCATTTACTTGGTAAAAGCTTGAAGAATGGCCGTCCACAATAACTGATATACGTCGATCAGATAGATAACTAGAGAGCCAAGTACAGAGTTTAGTTGAAAGACCATACGAGGGAAGTTTATTAACAAGTGCGGCATGCCAGACCTGGTCAAAAGCTTTGGATATATCAAGAGCAATGATCTGGGACTCACCTAGAAACTCAAAAGACTTATTCCAACAGTGTGATACGAAGGAAAGAAGATCTGCTGTAGATCTGTGGCGAAACATTTAGCCTCTTGAATATCCCGTTTTAGTATCCAACAGTAATCATTTAATAAAGGTGTTCGCCCACTTAGACGAAGCATCGCGTTAAAAGAAAATTTGCCGAGTTGTTTTACATGTAATTTAATGGAACTTCGATAATATAAGCGGCGCGGCGCGGCGCGTTTATATTGGCGGGGTTCCATTTAAATACATGTAAACTTGTCCGGAGCAATTTTCACTCGTCGCGAGTCTTCGCCTAAGTGGCACCTTTAAGGACCCCGAAAATTCCTTATTGAAAGTGGATTTTGGGTATTTTTTTCTAAATTTGTAAAGTAGTGGATCTCAACTTCCTTAATAAATGTTCCTTTGGGCGCAATGCCCAATCGCCGTTAGTTTTAAAATAATAGAGCCCCAAAGTTAACTATTTGATGAGTTGAAATTTTGAGTACCTTCTATAATTTTTTATTTATTTTTATCTTACCAAAGCTTCTACAAAACATCTTTTGATGCAAAGCTATAGAATATAATAAAGAAAAGTAAAACATATGAAAGGTGTTTGAATGGGATGTTTCTTATAGCAGTGGCGTCGGAACAAATAAAATTATTATAAACTTGTCTAGAATACACAAACTCAAAAAAGGACATTTTTAAATATGAAAGACAAATAAACGATTAGAATTTATTAATTTATAAAAATAATAGCGTTCACACTGATTGAAAATATATAAACACATTTTTGTACTGTTAAAATGTACACTGTGAAAAAAACAAGGTAATCTTGGATTCTACATTTACTATGCTATTTAAGTTATTACTATATACTTAAGTAAAAAAAAGTTTAGTTAGCTTGCTGAAATCAATATAGCACAAATCCAGTGGTATATTTTTATAAAAGAAACAAAAAATGCTCATTAAAACTTCAAATTATACAGGGTAAATTATTAAGGTGTTTCTTGACTTGCATTCTTACGATCCCGGTAACGGCACAACATACAGGGTTACTTAAATAAAGCTAAAGTTGGGCATTTTAATACTTAACGAAATTAAATTTTAAAAATTTAAAAATATACAGCTATAAGTTATCCAGTAAAAAAAAACAAATTTTGCGATAAAGATTCGATTTTTTTAGGTTATTGTTACAATTTTACCGATAATTTAGCCTGTAATTTAGACGACCAGGTTATGCTATTGCGAAAAATTTAAAGCCCTTTTATGATTTTAAATATTAAAACTTAAACCCTTGGTACCGCAATAAAAAAGTATGTGATCTAATAACCCAGATTTTTTGGTAGTAGTTATTTAAAAAATAACTTAGGTGTTGGCAATACCAGGTAGTTTAAAAAGTGCTGTAAAATAAAAAATAACTTCATGTTTTAGCTTGGATAATGTTGAGAGAACAAAGAAAAGATGAAACATTCAATATCCCGACACCCACGGTACTGTACTTAGGCATAAAATTATAAAGATTTTACTAAAAAACCATAAAAATTATATTTGTTAAATTAACTTATTTTATTATACAATTATTATACCTTTTTAGTAAAAAAAAAAACGATTCGTAAACCCAAGAATATGTGTTACTTAGAGAGCGTCTATAATAACATACCTAACTTTTTGATCAAGGACCTTCTTTTTGCTTTTGAAACATTTTTCACGAACCCAAAGTTAATTTCGGTTTAAGAAATTGTGTAAAAAATCTCATGTAAGATTAGGGAATGGGGAGGGGGATTAAAGCCAGTCAAACCAAATCTCATCAGAGGGGAGGGGTTCAGACCATTTAAAAAATTGCATAATGCAATTTATTAACGCCTCCTTATGTTTGGTAAATATGTTTGCGTATACCAATCTAAAAACGTGCTTTAACACACACACACACACCAAAAAAAATAGTTTTGGTGAAATTTAATGACACACACGCACATGCAAGTCATGGAAAAACCATGGGTACATATTAAAAGTTAGCGCCTTTTCACCCATGATATAAAACAACTGGGTTTAAACCCTCCTGTAGGAATCGGCCTAAATTCTTGTCAAATAACTTAATTTCTGACCTGTATCGCACATATAAAACGGTAATGGCCAGACTTTAATTCAAGTTGGTATATTCCCGGGGTATTTTTTTAATCCGGTGCAAATCGTCCGCACATAGGTGCACTCCTTAATTTAATTTTATTGAAACCATTTTTTTTTGATCCGTACCGTTTGTTCGATGCCGATGTATTTGGGTGTATCTTTAATGTATACTATTTAGGTAAAATTTAATTAATCTTGTTATCACGAACCCCATTTATCCTACCTTAAACAAATCCCATCAAACAATCAAAATCGACCTACTTTTAATAAAACTTCTTTGTTTTTCATCATTCTCGTCTTCGCAAACTTCATCCATCCTACTTTACATTAAAGACACTGTCACTGGCATACCGGATCTTGTTAGCGTAGAGATGGCTTTAAAGTTTTGAACAAACAAAATGTAAACTTTCTGAGCTTATAATACCCCAACTATCAAAGAAATTTCACAGATTCTGCTTTGATATGCAGTTCAGCTCCGATATTGAAAAAAAAAGCAAGTTAAATAAGTAGTAGAGTTAAAATTACACATAGGAATAAAATTGTTTTTTAAGGGCTTGTTAAATGGAAAAGGGACATATTTACATTGTATCAAGAATTCTTTTTAATCAATTTTTATCTTTTATTATTTCAATGGATTTTTAAATAATTTAAAAATGATACAAAGCTTAGTAAAAAGCTGTCATGTCCACTGGACTGTTAAAAAATTGCTATATTTTTAATTATATTTAACATATTTTTAGAAATTATAAAAAAATCCTGTGAAAAACAAAGCTTTTACTATTAATATGAAAAGGCCCCGAATAAATTTTAATTTCCCACATGATTAACACGGGGAAGCTTGTTTTTTTGAGTTTAGGATTTTATAATTTATTAAAAAGGCTAGACCAAATCACTATCTTTTATGAGTTTCCGTTCGTTCTCGGTAGTAATTAAACGTTGGAAGGTAGCTTTTACCGGGCTCTTACGTGGAATCTTGCATGGAGGATGTAAATGACGTTCTGGAGCCAGAAGAAAGATAGACAACTCACTGCTAAATTGAAAAGACATCTTTTTTTCTGGAACTAGGCGCTGTGAGTAAAGATTAAAGCAAGCAATAACCACTATCTCTTATAAAATTGAACGCTCTACAAAAAAACTTTTCTGAAGTTTTATAATAAATTGGCGCGTTTTAAAGTTATTCAAATTCAAAATAAAATTAATAATATTATAAATTTTTCATTTTTAACAAAACTATCAAGTTAGTCAGAAAATGGTGTCAAATTTTGTTGTATTATATATTTTTTACAAATAATTTATTAATGTTACTTTTTAATTTCCAATACCATCTTATTTTATTTTTTCAATAAATTCAAATTATTTTCTCAAAAAAGTATAAGTGATTTTGTATCGAAAGATTACAGGTTTATTTTGACAGCGTTTAATTTAACTTACGATTTTATGAGAGAAAATGTAAACTGGCCTCTTAATAAAAGTTATGAAAAATCTGGTAAGTTTTTTTAAATAAAACAACTGTGATTAATGACAATGCGCAACGTGGGGTAGCGTTGTTCAAACATTACAAAAAATGAGAAAAACTGTAATACTAATTATTTGTTTTCAGCAAATATGGAAAAAAATCAGAATTGTTATAAAACGACTTCAATGTCAATAAGTTTAGGGAAAAAAATTAGTTGAAAAAAAAACACAATTTTAATTTATTAAAAAAATAAGATTTGATAGTAGTAAAAATTTTAACAAAAAATAAAAGCACCTGTAAAACCAAAACTAAAAAAAAATAATACAAAAAAAATGAAAATTTTGACAAAATTATTTGATTAACTTGATAGTTTTGTAAAAAAAAAATAGGAAAAAATGAGAAAATTTAAAAAAATATAATTTAAAGTTAAATAACTTCGAGACGCGTCGGGTTATTAAAAAAATATATAGAAAAGCCTATCTGTAACGCATTCAAAACTTTGTCTAGCCTCTTTGATGAAATATATATGATATAAAATAAATATGTATATAAAATACTTATATAATTCCCAACATTAAAAAAAAATTGAGCCTTTCCATATTGTGCGGGACCTCTTAATATCAATATTAAGAGCTGTGGCTTTAAAGGTCTTTTTTTATCATTTTCAACTATGTTTTTAATATAATTGAGAAAATAGAAGTCGATTTTTCTTGAATCAGTTTAATATCCACACTGCATGAAAATCACTTTTGTAATAAAAAATCAGCAAAGTCCAATAGTAATTTCTTATTGTATATTACCTTTAAAATTAAAATTTCAGTTTTCGAAATCTTTTTATCAAACGTTTATGCGTTTTTTTTAAATATTTGTACCTAGACATGCCCCCTTTTTTTAATAAGCACTGCTTAATTATTTAGGGGATATTTTTGACCAAAAACACAGTGGAGAAGTCATATTTATTTTATTTAAAATAATAAATATAAGTGACAAAATGAAAACATTGATTAGAAAAAAATATCTACTATACATAGACTTAGAGTACATCGTTATACTAAATCCGCTTCAACCAATCGGATAAAACTTATTTCGACAAAAAATTGTAATATACACGTTTCAGATTGAGTAAGGAATTGGATTAAAGGCCGTAATTCAATCCTGTTTTTAAGCGATTGGAATTGAGTTTAGTTCGATCGGAGGTTATATTTGTACGATATTTACGGTTTTAAAAAAGGTTTGAAAAATGACAGATAAGTAAAACAGCTTATAAGTGTAAAAACGAAAAAGTGGAAAGTAAAGTAGGCTCAAATATTTGCTAAAATATTGTGATAGCGTTTCTTTAGTAGTTTGGCATTCATATTTTGTCTTATTTTTGAAATTCAATGAAATTAATTATTAAAGTGCCGCAAAAGTAAGGTTAGAAGTTTGTTTTTATTGGTTTGCTCTCTTTGTCATTTTATATACTTTTCCTTGTCAAATTTTAAAGAATTTAGAACCGGATTATCTGCATCCGCTAAATTTTAGGAAGAAGGGCACAGTATTAGGTTCAATTCGATCCGTCCAATCGGATTCGATTTGTATGATGTACCCCTTAGTCATATTTTTTGTCATAGCTCATTTTTATTAATATTAAATTTTTTAGTTATTGGTTTTTAGGCATTTCACATTTTAATAACTTGGGATAAAACTGAGCACACTTTAAATATTCTGAGTAAATTAGCAAAAGTTTTATTTTAACTAAATTATTTATTAGAGTACTAACTGGTTTAACATTATTTTTATTTTATTCAATTATCGGTACTGTAAATATTTAAATCAAGCATTCATTTTTCTTATATAAAATTTTAAACCAAAACATTACAACAAACACACTAACACCAAATAACGGATTACATAAACCAAATAAAGTGATTTGAGAATTATCAAATTTAAAGTTATAAAAATAAATAAATCGTATGTGTAATTTTGTAACGTCGATTTGCTCGTAAATATTTGTATTGAAAAAGTTAAAGTCTGCTTAAACTTTCATTAAACAAATTATGTTACATACCACCCATTATGCATATATGCACACCGGGTGTACATTGCCAGACTGGCCATAGGAAATCCCACGTAAATTTTTACCTAAACCTTTAAATATTGGCTCCCCTATTGACTTCACAACAAAATTGTGTGTAAGTATGTAAGACTATTGTTAAGACGTTTATTATAAGCTTACACACTAAATTTCGTTATCTGTTATTTTGATAAGCCAATGAAAAGTTACTTAAAAAAACTATTTGAAAAATCGTTGCACAACCGATTCATACCGTTTTAAATTTTACAAATAGTTTTTGTTAAATACCATTTATTTGGTTAAATAAAAAATAACGAAATTGTATATATAGGCTTATTTTATCAGTTTGTTTTAAATTGTATACCACATTTTTTTCTGGTTTATTTGTTTTCTGGAAATATAAATTTAAACAAAATATTAGTTGACTTTCCTCCAGAATAAATATTTTAGGAAAATTAAAATTTGTATGTAATATAAAGAGCTGTTTGGCCCCTGCAAATATATATTAATAATAAAATTACATTAAAAGGAATAAATTGTTAGTGAATATAATAATATAAAATAAATAGATAAAAAATCTACTTACTATATATACACAGGTTATAATCCTAAACATAGGTTCAAGGGCTTCTGGATAAAATTATTTTATTATAATTCAATTATAAAATAAGTTTTTAACAAGGCTGTCAGTGGTGAACTGATCTCTTAAGCGCGCCTCAAAAATGCGGAAAACTGTAATTAAAAATGACTGTTGTTCTAACAGAAAGCTTCTGAACCTATGTTTGTCATTGTATAGTAAGTAGGTATGTGTTTTATATATTTCTTTTATTATTTTTTTTAGTTTTTTAACTAATATTATATTATTGCAATGGCAGGATAGCTTTTTGTAATATATAAAAAGGTTAATTCTATTCAAAAAATTAATATATATTTTTATTCTGAAGAAAGCTCAAATATTATTTTGTTTAAATTCACTACAACTTTGCTGTTAAATACCTAATGACGCCAATACTAAAATGTATTAAAATTAACATAAATTTTCAATACCTAGCCTAGCAATGCGATTCATCTTAAATAATTTAGTTCAATACTTGTAGAACACAATACCCTCAGCTTGTAAAAACCTATATTTTAAGTGGATTAAATACACGTTTAAATTTTAATAATTTTTTTAACAAAATCAAAGAAAATATTATTAATATCTTGTTTACCTTTTATTTATTAATGCTTTTTGATGTTTTTATCTGCTCTTTAAGAGTATTTGGTAATAAAAGGGAATATTAAATAAAATATATCAAAGAAAATTACTTTTTATTTCTAAAAGAACTTCCTAAAATAAAAAATTAACTGGATAAAGAACAACCTACAAAAAGGAAGGACCCTTAAGCAAAATGCAAATATAAGGGTTCGAATAAATTAAACCAATTTACCTTTTGAGTAGGTTTTCGAGTTTAAGTATTGACCAAAGAAACTTGTGGCAAAGGGAATAAATGAATATTTGGACAATTGATTTATCCATGGAAATAATTTTCAAGAGACGTTAAATTAAAAAGGTTTTAAGGGAAGAAATAAATCTGGTCTTCTTTTTAAGATATAAATATTTTATTTTATTTATATCTTTTATCTTTTGATTTAAATATTTGGTACATTTAATATAGTCCTCACATTTGTTAGCTACAAAAATTTTTAAAATGGATATACTTTGTAGTATCTCTTTACTTAACCTAAAAGCTTCACGTCCATACGTAATTACATATTCTTTTTAAGTTTGATTATAAAAAATTTTAAAGAGCAACTTAATGATAATATACTAAATTTTATTTTTAGTCTAATATTTTTTAAATAAGGATTTATACAAGCATTATTTAAAATAGAATATAATAGAACAGAATAAAATAGAATACAATAGACAAAGACAAGAGTGAGACAAGTTACTTGTTCTGGAAATTTGTTCATTGCGTCTATCTTTGTCATTTATCATGGCAGGTAATCGCAAAGGGGTGTAATTATCGCTTTTTCATGGTTGTCCATTTGTTTACAAGTTCTGCATGTAAAGTGTAATGTGTTTTTTTGGCTATACTATATACTTAGAATCGAATATTTTTAACTTGATAACGCTGTCGCAGGCAGTCATGCCGAAATGTTATTTGCTATTTTTATAAGTAATCAAAACTTTTATTATATTGTGTAAAAGCAGAATAGTTCTTCATAATGTCTAAAAGTTTTGATTTTCTTAAAATTTTAAATAAACTTTTTAATTTTATTCTGGAGAAAAGCCAAATAATATTTTGTTTAAATTTAATCTCCCAGAAAACAAATAAAGCATAAAATTCCAGGTAAGTACCCAAAAATGTAACAGAATTGTTCACACAAAATAAAGTTTGGTACTTTCTTACAAATATGCCCATTAACGATGACTGCCTTTTCCGTATTAAATATTAAGTTAGTTTTTCTATACCATACTTCATTAGGATTTAGAAATAACCAACATAATCTGTAAAAAAAATACAAGTGCCAATTCGACTTTCATAGTAATAAATATTGCCAAGTTTTCTGTTGCAAAATATTTCCATATTTTCAATATCCTATAGCAAGGTGAGTGTTCGCATTTGCTCATCAATAGATATTTACTACTGACATTTTACTATTTTTGATATTTAGACATGCATATATGCAGGAGCAAATCATTATCCAAATGTGAATTTAATATTTAAATTTTGCACATTTTCAGAAACGTGTACTTATTTACATGACATACGTAAGGCCTCAAAATTGCGCTCCCGTGTCGATTGAACATATAATAACTGTCAATTTGTATGTATTGGAAAAACTTTTTAACATTTCTATTAAGGCAAAAAACAATTACCAATTTGCATATATTTCAATTTTTTTGTTTGATTAAAATAAACAAGCACATTCAATTATTTCATTAGGTAATTTGCAAAACTAATTAAAGGTAAAAAGAAAACTAAATCTACCGGGTGCCCACGAAATCACTTTCCCGCTGTCATTATTTTTTTTTATCGATGCTTACAAAACTTGGTGGGGTTCTTAGACTAGCAAAAAGTAATTTTTAGGTGTATATGATAGGCTCTTACGACTTCGACTACGATAACTGTAACGTACGCCATTCAGTTTTAAAAAGATTATTTTTCTACATAATAAATGTTGTTTTTTAAAGAAGATGAAGTAAACTATCGTAGTGTTTAACATCGTTAAATTTGCTTTTAATACTGCATTTAGAAATATTATGAAAGTTATATGTTCCTATTTTGGTTTTTAGGCTATGGTAAAAAAACTAAAAAATTGAATTTAGATCCCTTTAATAAAACAGTTTACAAAGATAAAATCGATTTCGTATTTTTCTGAAAGTAAGTGAAGTATGAGTGGTGATTTTGGAATGATCATTGGCACTCTAGATAAAAAATAAAAATTTAACTTAAAAATAAAATTCAACCAAAATTTGTTTTAAAAATATTGGATTCAGGCTAAAAATAATATGGAGATTCCGAAAAACAAAAAATATGGCCTTCTTTTAATATCTAATTTTTTTACCGCGATTAAAATTACAATTAAAGTGAACACACCACTGTATCTTGACACCCGCTACACAAATTTCATTGTCTTCTTTAAAAATGTGTATTTCCTTTTAAATTATTAATACTCAATATAACTAAAAAATGTTAAGAAAAGATGGAGCTTTAAAATTCAATACACTGGTAAAAATTTTGATGGTAAATTATTTCACAATATGTTTGAAAATTTCAGTAAAAATGCATGCACATTTGCCTCTTTGAAGATATGTTCTATATTGGTTGGGCGGATTCATTAAATAAATGGGGTTCATTTGGGTACACGCCAAGTCAAATTAAAAAACAAAAAAACACAAAAAAAATAAAATAGCTAACTAAAAAACGACGTTTCGGTGGCAAGTCTGCCATCGCTGTGAAGATAAAATTGAATAAAAATAAAAAAGTTATAAATTAACTATTGTTTAGGTTTAAAATTTTAAGTTTTTTAAAAGTAATTCCAAAATACCTTTGACATTAAATGTCAAATATGTTTTTGAAGAAACCAAGAAACAGAAAGAAATTAAAATAAATAACTAAAAACTAGAAATTGACGTTCCTTTGGCAACTCTGCCACCGTTGTCAAGATAAAATAAAATAAAAATTAAAAAAATAAAATAAAATTTACTAATGTTTAGGTCTAAAATTTTAATATTTTTAGCCTTTTTTAAAGAAATTTTAAAATACCTTTAACATTAAATGTAAAAAATGTTTGTTTGATATAGTTTCATAGGGACATACATAACTGGTTGGTGTATTTATTATAAAGCATATTTGACATTATTTAATGTCAAAGGTATTTAATTTTAGCATTTTGTAAATATAAATACAATTTTAAAACTAAACAATGGTTAATTTTTAATTTTTTTATTTTAATTTATATTTTATCTTGACACATCGATTTTTAGTTTTTCAGTTACCTATTTTAATGTTTTTGTGTTTTTTGGTTTTTTAATTTGTCTTTGCGTGTACCTAAATAAATAATATTTATTTGCCTTTTCTCTGTTAAATACCTTACTCTATAAAACGTTTTGCAATCCCCATATTAAATAATAAGTTTGATGAAAGAAGCTGCAACTGGACCTAAAATTAAAAAAAAATCACATTGGTAAAAAGAAATTTTATTATGAAATTTGCGACAAAAAATTTTTTTACTAAGGCCAACGAAAAATCTAAACTTTTAAAGCTTTAATTTTTATTTCTAGTAAATACAAAATGCATGAATTTAATTAGATTCTATTGACTTTGGCCGTTTTTTACCAGGTATGATTTAATTTTTTAAATAAGTATATTTAATATTTACTTTATTTTATTTTAATTTTGATTTAACTTGAAAAAGTTTGTACACAGTAAATATGATAGCTTTATATTTTTGCTTGATATAAACCTAATACTAGGTTCCCCCAGCATATGCAAAAATTTAATTAAGCAAATGGAAAAGTACATTTTTTATTGAAAAATTACAAAAAGTAAATTTGAATATGGCATCTTTTATTTTAGGGAGTCCATAAAAGATATTGTATAAGTAAAATAGCTTATGGATTTTCACACCCTTGGTAATATCATCACGACAAAAGTTCATACCATAAAAAATATTTAAGTCTCTCTAGTAATCCTGTTTATCAGTAAATATCCTAAAATATGCCTAACAATATTCAATAAGCAATAATTTTTCTTTATTTATTAAGCTTTAGATCCACGTCTGCGTCTATTTAGCAGACTATCTATTTTTCTTTATAACCCTAAAGTTATTACTTTCTATATTATGTTATTTTGTATTCATAAAAAGTAGTAACCTTTCTTATAACTTGGTGCCTTCTTATTTTTTTTTCATTACGTGAAAAATTCACGCAAAGGATTATTTAATCAAATAAGTTTTAATTCAATGTTCTTTGTCATCTCTGTTCACGCATTACACAGAGATTTTGCCACCCTCAGAGACTAATAAAATATGCTTGGTTTTAATATTTAATAAAAATCTGGGTTTCGTCTGGAAACTTTTATTTTTGTGGTAAAGACAAAAAACATAAAGAAAAAATTACATTTTAAAATTGTATCTTAAAACTCGACATAGTCAGTTACAAGAATTTGGCATTTTGTTTTTAAATATCGAATTCGGGCAACTAGGTTTTAGGATACGACTTCTTGTATTAATGAGATAAGGCATAACCGCTAATTAGGTACAATAGTTAGACACCTTTTTCTAGAAAAAGAAAAATCATGGTGTGGCCCCATAGCTTACCTGATTTAATCCTTCCAGACACTTATTTTTAGTTTAAAATTTATTATGTAATATGTCTCAAACCGGACACTCTGAAAAATGTTTAAAACAGAATATTAAATTAATTGCCTAATACAACTCATGAACACATGCAAAAATGCTTTCAGAATTAACAAATATCCTTAAACAGTAACAGCTAATAGTTTTTTACATTGTTGTTGATAATTGTTTATGTCTAAATAATAATTATTGGTTGATATTTTTGAAACGTACCTATTTAATTTTAAAATAATTTAATTTAGACATAAATACCCAAATTTTGTAAACGCACCTTAATGGATTTAGAGATATTTGCGTAATATTTCCCGAAAATAAGGTGTCATATTTTAGCAACCTGTAAAAACGAATTTCTTAAAATTTAAAAATGGTATTATTAAAAATACAAAAAGCATAGTTATTGTTCTTCATTATCTTTATATTTATTATTTTATTAAAAAGTATTTGTTATAGAAAACAATTTTAAAAAAGTAAATGCGTTTTACGAATTCTATAGATATTTTAATTTTCAAAAGAAATAATTATTTTCTTTTGAAATTTACCTTCTTTTATATCACATTATTATGATCGCAAGGTTTAAGGGAATTATAAAATAAAAAATACCATTCTTATCTAATTATCCCTGTTACATTGTATCTTTCTTTTGATCTGATTTAATTTAATAAATATGTTTTATTACATATTGATCGACTAGTTTGTATCTGTATAATTTTATTTTAATAACAAGAAAAAAACCTCTTTTAATATATAATAAAGCCTTTTGTTTTACCATCCTGGTGAATTAGGTTATTTGAATTTGTAATGAACCACTAAGCAAGGTATATTTAAAGACATAATTTAGCTTTCTAAACTCGTGTTTTTGTTATTAATATTAATAAATTACCTATCTTTTAAAATATATATAGTCAATAAATACTTACAAAATTCAATAAATGTTTTTTTTTTATTATGAAACTTTCTCAGGTTTAAGTCATAAAAATATATTTATCTATTTTTAAACGTTACTTAGGATTTATTATTGATTAAGTTTTATTTCTTATTTAGAAGCTTATGTTATTTGTGGCCCACCTAATTTATAACATATTTATTAAGAATTATAAAACTTTAATATACAGGCTATCTCTAAAAAATGCGAAAAGAATAGAGAACAAAGTCCTGAGGCTCTGAATGAGAGCTATGACTATCTTATTTAACTTGACTTATCCAAAAGTGAATAATTTAGAAAATGGTTAATTTTCAATATGGTTTCAGTTTTTTTAGTACCTCTGCTATTAACACTGCTCTGCAACAAAGTTCTCATTTAAATAATAATATGACAAATATAAGAAATTATGGGTGCTAATTATTCCCCTGCTTTTAGTTTTTTGCTATCACATCTAAATTTTGTGTAGAAGGTTTTTCTAAAAAATTGCTTTTGGATTTTTATGTGTCGTACTGATAAAATACTGTTCCATTCGGTACAAATCGTACTTATAGACACAAAACGAGTTTAAATTTATATATAAAGAGGGATAAATTTACCGACCTACAATGTATTTACAAAATAAAAATGTCTCATCGAGTAACTACTGCAATTCATCTTCCTGTACCACTATCTAAATAACAGCTTTCCATTTTCTTACTAAATGTAATTAATTTTTTTTTGGCACATTTAGAACTCTTTGTAACAAAGGCTTTACTTTTATGATCTACATTTTAAAGCAAGAATATTTTTTTAATAAAAATATGACACTAACATAAAAGAAACTTGTGGAAATACGAAATTGGTATCGGTCCTCATTGGTTCCAAATAAAAAAAAATCTTCTTCCTTAACTTCGTATAAAGCTAAATTATATTTTTTAAAGGGCTATGAGAATGGATAATAAATTATTTTTGTACTTCAAAACAATATTAACTCGGAATAGCGACGCAAAAATTTAAATAAGGTATCTTTGTGGGCTCGCAATGCTAAAAACTAATAAGGTATACCTACTTTTACTTCAAAAATATATCATAAAATGTAATGTCTTATACAGTGTGTCCAAAAAAACAAAAATTTTAAGATATTTAAGAGAGTTTTAAACCAAATTAAATGAAATTTATTAATTCAGGGTAAAACCACACTCTGTGTCTATATCGGCAATGTTGTCAGATTCCTAGCCTCGAATAAATCAACTTTGGATTTCTAAATTTAAACAAGATACCTTTTTTATTTAATTGTTGAAGTTAAGCTGTTACTAACTATACAATGGTATGGAAGTCTAATTTTTCTTTTTAAGTACTAATAACAAAAAAATATTTAATTTAGAAAAATAATAGGGATAAACTGCGTAGGTATTACCTACCGTTTATACCTTTTACCTTTAAACTTGCGCTTTGTCAGCCTTGACATTAGGATTATCTGTTCAATTTGAGTTTTTGAATATTAAAATGCCTCGTTGGCGGCGCCAGCTTTTTTTTAAGTTGGGTGATATCCGGCGGAAATATTTTGAGGGTGGGCAGCAAAACGTGCAAATGCAATATTTATATTAACTAGATACAGGGCGTTTTAACATCCAGTACAAATATTTTAGGACCTTTTTTTAAGGTTCTATATACTAAAAACAAAAACTCCCTCCATCTTAAAGCCATTGTAAGTTGGGTAAAAAGTCGTTTGTTTTAAACTGTTGGTATATTTTTGCGTCAAATCTTACGAAAATTTATACATTCCTATCATTTTAGGAGTTGTATTACTTGTTCGTCTTAAAAACCCAATTTTACACTAAAGAAATCGGTTTATTAAAGTTTTTGTTTTTAAGCAGCGGGGTGGATTGATGGGGTAAAGCCTAGTTGATGACTTACATTTTATGTTTACGATTAATTTTTTAAAAGTTAAGCCAGACCGGCATGACGACCACAGAAAAATCTAAATATTTATTTTGGTTGTATTTTTGTAATAAAGCAAACGGTTTTCGAGAAAATTGTTTACTTAATGAGCTGTGGAAATCACAAAATGATTTATCTTACGTTCACATCTACATATTTAAATTTTAAACAAAATTCCGAGTCTAATGACATACCGCAATATACTGTTAATTTTTAATATTGCCACCCAAAATCATTTATTCCAGAATACCGTGATTCGGAATACTCGAATATTAACTAAAACGTGGATAACCATACCTAACCATCCCACAAATCCAAAAAGTCTTTTACCACGTAATTTTCTATAGCAGAATTATTATTTATTAGGCCTAGGATGGACCAATAATAATTATTATAAGATAGTAGTTGCTCACTTAGGCTACTCCTGCCCTAAGAAACAAATTTTATGTTATTAAAAATACTTGCTACAACTCTTTTTAGATTTGTAGATGGTCCATTTTGACACCTCAGTTGAATAAAGGGTTTATAAAAATGATTTTTTTTTAATTGGGTTTTTATGCGTTTCTTTGCTTCTTTCTTAATTAGCAGGTTGGGCGAACGGTTGGGCGATAACAATTTAGGTTGGGCGCTAGCCCAACCACCTCCCTTCCCTGGCGCCGCCACTGATTAGGTAGAGGCTTTTTTTGTTATAATCTTGTTTGTCCTTTAAATTTTGTAAATAATGATTAAAACGGTTTTTTAATCTAGAAATTCGTTTAATGCCAACATAAACTGACTGTTAAGCCAACATTTTAAAATTTGCAGATATAAGATGTTTCCCTTCCGGACCTTTTGGACACACTGTATAAATTTGTTCTCCTATTAATTCTAAGCTTTTTAAAAATTTCTTGTGTTTTCTACTTACACATAAATAGGATTTTAAATTAAAAGTGATTTATCTACAGGGTGTTCGGTTATATTTCGAACAGGGTCTACATGATTTATTGTTTAAGATAGAAAAAATTTTAAAAACAAAAGTTTCAGGGCTTTATAAGAACCGCCAGGATTTAATGAAAAAATAAACACATAACACTCGCAAAGTAAACAATTAAACATCGACTTTGTTATTTTAAATGAAACACCATGTATAATTTAGGTAAATTGGAAAGGGTGGATTTTCCTGATTTCAAAAATATAAAGTTTGTCTATGTTTGGACCACTAGTTATGGCAGAAAATGACTCTGAATCCTAGAAAACACTTTTGTGTTTAAAATATTTTTCTATCTTAAACAATAATGCGTGTAGACCCCGTTTTAAATATAACCAAACACCCTGTATATGACAGTTACCAGTGAATATTCACATTAATATTAAGAAAATATTTGCGTTTAGTCAAAAACGGTTCTTTATATCTCAAAATTCATCAGTTATATTGGACCTCCTGGAACAATTGAGGCACTCCATATAAAGAGTTTCTTTTTTAATCTTTGGTCAATCCAGGAAGGTTAAAATCATAAATACTAACGAACAGTGGCGTGGGTGTCTTAAGCAAAGTAAGAGGAAGTAAATGAACACGAAATATAAAGATTTAAAGAAAAAGGTAAAAAAATCCAAGGTCAACAGGTTTCACATTTTTAAAACTCGAGAGACAAAAGAACGCACAAAGTAAGAAGATTGAGGGCTGTCCAGTTGGACCGTATTGGGATGCATAAGTGAGGCACTAGAGCTTCTCTGTTAAGAGCCACGAGTAAAAGAAATATAATGGACAATTTCTCGAAGAAAAAATCGTAAAAGTATTAATGGAAAAGCGATGACTGTCTTACAGCCCGACGACGGGCTAGAAAGGTAAGCCTTTCTGTAAGCAAAAAATCATAAATTAGATATTTAATCAGTTAACACAAAAGCTAATTTAAAGCAACTAAAGAGGTTAAATATGGCCAGTTACTTTAAAAATTGTCTACACAAACTGTGCTTATATGCAATAAAATCTGCAAATATGTAATATTTATAATTTAAGTATCCTAATTTTAAGCTCTGAATTCAGGGAAAATGTAATTTTAGCAAAGTATATTTCGCATAACGAAATTTCCCTGAAGATTTAGCATGTAACTAGTTAAGTAGTAATTTAGCATGTATAAATATGGGTATTTATTTTAGATAGTAGCAGAATGTTACGGGAATATTAAACAAAAATCTTAATATTGAAAACGATATAATATATTACAGTATGTTACAAGGGGACAAATGGACCAACAATTTTTAAATTTGAAACAAAATTTTGGGAAAATTGGTCGCATGGTGCAAAACTTATAAATACAAAATTTTACTCCAATTGGTCTTATACAGGGCAAGTTATAACTAAAAAATAAAAATGCCCAGGAACTAACTACTTCCATTTTGAAAAATAGAACTAAATTGTAAAGGTTAACGTTGTTAATAATTAAATTTAATGTAAAAAATTTAAATCTAGAGCATGAGAGTAAAAAAAGTAATTGTCAGTTTTTTACATTTCGCATTACAACTTAAATAATGGGCAGAAGGAAGCAAAAGTTATAAAAAAATTATTAATTAAAAATATATTTTTCTTTTATTTAATGCCTTTAGCCAAGTATTTTAAAAACTGTTAGTGCAGAATGTAAAAAAGTGATAATTTTTTTTATTTATTTAATTTTTTAACTTTAAATTTTGACAATATAATTATTAAATTTTGTCCCATTTTTAAAAATAAAGGTACTGTACTGTTCATTTTTTATATTTTTACCTATAACTTGCCCTGTATGTTACCAATTGGAATAAAAATTTGTGTTTATTAGTTTTGAACTATGCGACTAATTTTTCCAAAAGGACGTTTACAAATTCCAAAATTTCCATTCTTGTAATACCTATCCTGGGACACACTGTACCTACCTAAATTTTTTAAATTTATTTTAAAACTTTGAACGATAAATAAACAATTTTTAAATTTAGGTTGTAATAAATAAACACTTACCTTTTATAAAATATTACGGGTAATGATTCATCGGGTGTATCATGGTCCTTTATATCTGAAAAAAAAGAAACGATTTTTATGATTCGATATAATAAACACTGTGTTCCATAAATGTGCAACAAATTTAAATTGTTTTCATGGTCTCAAGTGGTATTTGCAGTAGTTACTTTTTTAAAAGTTAAGGGATACAGAGGGCACGTCATGGCCATTCACTGAGATTTTTATTATTACTTTTTAATATTTAAAATTTATCCTATATGATGCCGCATAAAATGTATTTTAAAGCAGTTACAACTAGCATACATGCAAATACATTAATTTAGTTTTTTTTTGTTAGTAATATAACTATATGTATGCTTTTCAAAGTTTCAAACATGTTATTAATAATAATGTGCTAGAAGATTTCCCTTTGTGCCCCACAAAAGATTTGTTATAAGTGTATACGAAAATTTATAACAGATAATTTAAGTAGGGAAAGAAGGACAGTTCAACGCCCTCCGTCCTCCGGAGGAGCTTATTATCTCAAGATCTCTGACGTCATTTAATATTAAGGAATCTTGCGCAACGCTTTATTTAGGGCGAGGTCCCTACTATCTGTCAAACCATAAATGTCATCTGTCAAATGTCAAATGTCACCTGTCACCTGTCATATGTCAAAAATCACGTGACTTAGAAAATGGCCGCCATGCGTAGGATACTTGCGCTATGGTCATAAATTGATCTGCGCAGACGCGAAAATTCCAGGGTGTACCGTTCGGACGCTCTCGACTAAACTCATAATTTAACCCTGATGACTCATCATGGAAGAGCGGTTTAAATTTTTAAATATAGTATTACGTCATGCCTATCGAATAGTGAAAACCGCATGACGCCATCTTTAGCCATAAAGGCGTTACAGCTGTTTAAAAATAGTTAAGATATATCAATTAGCGATTAGAACGGTAACCCTATAGTAAATCGGTCATTGCTGCATTATTATTAAACTTAGAATAATGAAACTTGAACAAAGAATAGTCGACGACGTTTCGCCAATGATTTCAAGGTTATCAATCCTAATATGTTAGGCACTGCGCCCTCCGTGCCTAAACCTTGGGCTTAAGCGAGGGTGTAAGCGGGGCTTAAGAGGAAGGCGCGTAGAGCTTTATAATAATTTATGGAAGTAATAATGTACATTCTCGCTTTTAAATATGCAAATAATATTTTCTGAACATACCCCTCCTACAACCAATCAGAGAGCCGTATTTTTTCTTAAGCCGTTATTTTTAACCAATCAGAGAGCAGTTTACCCTAATAGATGGTTTCTGAACAAAAAAACAAGAAATAAATATTAGACCACATTGTATACCGGGTGCCCACAAAATTACTAGGACGCCTGTCATTTTCTTAGAATTGTTACCCGATTTTGGAAATTTTAGTCAGATGTATGGTTAAATAGGATGTAGATTTTTGTTGTTTTCAAATTTTATGTGGCACATTCGGCTTAATCGGAAGAGCTCTTAACTTTGCTATTTTAAATGAAACACCACATATACGTTTTTAAGAAAATGACATTCAAAAATCTTATATTACCAGCCATGTTTTATTGGTTTTTGATAAAATGTCATATCAACCGCCATTTTTGTCGATTTGTTAAAAAAGAAATGATGGTTAAAAAGGCTTATGCGAATTTTTACACACATCATATTCTTATTTCCAAAAGTCAAATTCTGTGGCACTATGGGTAAGACCGGAGACTGTATTTTTACGATAATAAAAGGCTAATAAACCTTTATTATCGTTAAAAGCTCGGTCTTACCCATAGTGCCACAGAGCTGACTTTGGAAATAGGAAAACCTCGACAATTCAAATAGAAAACCACTACATTAAGCCTTAAATTTAAACCTAACACTTATTTCCTAATATATTGTTTTATTATATTTTACTCCTAAACCTAATAGTTTAAAGATAATAATAGTAAAACGACCAGGCTGCCTATGAAAACAGCTTTTGTAAGAAAATGTTTTTAAACGTTTCACTAAAAATTGGGTTTAAAGACAGAATATGATAAATAAAAAATTGAGAAATAACTGGTAAGTTTAAAATCTAAGACCTTAAGCTAAAGGTTTTCATTTAAATTATTAAAGTTCTTTACTGGCAAAAGTGAATTTTTATGGCACTTTCGGAACTTTATTTTTTATTTTTACGGTAATAAGATATAGGGCTCCTTAAATATGAGTAAAAAATCGCATTAACCCATCTTTACCATTATTTGTTTTTACACAAATCAATAAAAAATGGCGGTTAACATGACATTTTTAGCGCAATTTTCTCAAAAACTAACTAGGATGATGTGACATGACTTTTCTTGAAAGTGTCTGTAGAATTTAAAAAACTATAGGATGTTTTATTTAAAATAGCAAAGTTAAGAGCACTTCGGGTATACCGGATGTGCCATATAAAATATGAAAAATCAAAACATAACACTTCTGACCAAAATTTTAAAATCGTGTAACACTTTTTAAGACAACGACAGGCTTGCTGTTATCTTGTGTTTACCCGGTCTAAAAAATAAAATACTTTGTAAAACTTTTATTTAAACCAGAACAAATTACAGTAATAACTAGAGCAGTTCAATGTGTTCTTATTAAAAGTGCGGAAAACGTAGGGACTAATACCACAAATGGTTAACTAGGTAAACAATTTTGTGGTGAAACCAGCCGCCAGTTTATATGCATCCATTGTCTGGTAAAATTAGACCAAAAAGCAAATGGTCTTCGGCTGGGAAAGGTGCAAAGACAACCATGCCTAGACATAGCGGGATGCATTAAAGCACACCAACGGTGGTCTTGCAAACCCTATTTGAGCTCCCACCCACAGCATAGTGATACCAGAAAGAAGCCTGAATGGAGATGTATAGACTGAAAAATAACCTGAGTAACACAAAGTTAGATCAGGACACATACACATGGAAATAAAAAAAAATGAACGTAGAGGTCCCATATTGGATATAAGGACAGACTATATGACCCCATAAATCGTACCTAGTAGTCCCTTTCACGTGATAATACACCAAAGGAAGAACAGGAATCAGCTAAGAACAATCTGGATTTCCTCACCGAACATGCTACAGTGAAAGAATATCAAAATAAATGGGATTATGGAGATCTGGACTGCAGATTGTGCGGAGTAGAGATCGAAACAGTAGCCCATATACTGTCAGAGTGTAAAGCATTGAATCAGTGAACATGCAATCTTAGGGGTATTAGAGTGCCCCCGGAAACATATGGTATGCACCAGTAGTTCTTGCATTCATGGGAACTAGGGTACTGGAGGTGTCGCCAGGTCTGGGTGCAATGATGTTTAAAGGGCTGCAATTATTACGTTTCATAGACGGCTCCTTGAAATAAAGGGCTTTAAAGCACTTCAGGAAGAATAGTAAAGTATTGTTGAAGTAAGGTGTACTATTGAAATAATAATATTACAAGACTTAAACTATTGCAGAAAAAAACTACACAAGCAGCAGTTTTTATTATAGACTTTCTGGTAATAAATACAAGATAAAAAAATTTAAGACCTCTTTACATTAACCGTAAATAAATGAATACCTAAATAATTAAAAATTAAAATTTATAGACTTGATAATGTTGCAATTTAGCGCCACCAACAAAACCATTTTGGACTATATTAGTGTAAAATGACATTCTATAATTTTTTCAACGCTCTTGCTGCGGTTAATATCGCATTTTTAAAATATTTTATTTATTTATTAAATAAATGCAATAACCTTCTGCATAAAAACTTAGTTTACAATGTGAGCTAAGTTCCATCATGGGTTCCGTTAAAAATTCTGCCAAAAGTGCAAAGTCGGTATTGGTGTGTCTGGTTCAAGTCAAAATAACGGTAGTTATAACGAGGACTGAATGTGGATACCCAGTTCTGAATTACACTGACGATGCCAAACGGTTTTTGACAGAAAAGGTAAAATAAGTTAAAACTTTATTTATGCTGAACAAGCTATAGATTCACGTCTTTTATGATTTTGGTTTATATATTACTCCACTTATGTCTTACTCAAAAATAATTATTCATACGTTTGAAGTTTTTACAGTTAATATATTGGCCGTGTTAAATAGGGCTTTAACGAACAGTGTACCCATTTTATTTTAAAACCAACATGTTTTAAAAATTAATAGTACCGTAGACTATTAACTAGTAGAATATTTTTATTTTAACTTTTTTATTAAATAAAATTTTTACCCCTTAATAGCTAATAAAGTTGCAATCCATGACCTTGCACCCCAGTCAAAATAATTTCTACTAATGGATTCTTGTTTGACTCACTGAAAAATAGCAGGTATTACTTTAGCATAAAGGTAAATCCCACAAATCAATTTCTTGCAAAAAACAAAATAAAATGTAAAATGCGACTACTTTACCCTTCCTGTGGTTTAACTTAACATCAGGCTTTTGCAGAATTTGCAGTAGAAAAGTTTTCTTGCTTATACACAGAATATTATTAGTATATATCAAATAAACTATTTAAGTATTTATATTGCAACTTAGTTTAATACCGCTAGAATATGTCATTTTTGTAGAGAGTGGCGCTGCTTTGTTGACCTTGCAGAGTATGGCTGCAAACTAAAGAGAAAGAACAAATCAGATTAGCAACAATTTTTTGATCTCGATTTTTAAAAATAAATTCAATGGTAAAAGCAACTCATGGCTTTACTTCATATCGTTTTGAAGATACAGAAGAGAATTCTTGTATTTAGCCAAGCACAGGGCCCTGATACAGACCGAAAATCTCGGGCTCCCTTAATAATGAAATAAATAGGAAGTTGTGCCGCAAAGAAAAACATTTATAAGGTTAAAGGTAAAAATTATATAAAAATGTTGCGGTTTTCAGATTCAACTTTAAAAAATAACTCAAGTTTGTTTAAAGTACTAAGTTAGTCTGATTTTATTCGTTTTTGTGATATTTGATTTTTTGAAAAATGCAGAGGTGAAATTAGATAATTATTGACTTAACACTTTTAACAGTTTAAACTTTAAAAGTGTGTAACAAGATTAGAAAAAGTCTGCTCATATCATACGTGGAGGTTATATCAAGATCAAATATTGTACAGGGTGATCAAAAAATAATTTCAATTTTTCAGAAAATTAAATAGCCATATCTCTCTTATTTTAAATGGAACACCCTGTATTATTTTACGTTACATGATGACAAATAAAATACTCTTTCAAATGGTGTATAGGTTGCTTATACCTATCTTTGTGTCTTTTTTAGTAAATTCTGTTTTTACAAATTTTTAGTCCAAATGTTTATTTAAATTAAAGTTGGCTGTGACATAGCAGCCATATAATATTTTTCTCTTAAGAAAATAACAACGACCATTTATTGATTACTAGTGTTTTAGTCAGTTTTAAAAGAAATTTCCAATGATTTTAAATGAAAACCCTTTTTCTACAACAACAAGATGATATAATACTGGTAGGATGTGAAAAAATGGATTACTTTAGTCTAGAGTTAATCCTGAAAAATATTCCCAGAAGAAACCATCTGATAACCTCAATGGTTGCTTTAAAAAATTTGACACAGTGATTATGGATAATGGAAGAAACGAGTTATAGGTCACAGAATGTCGTCATAACTGACCAGAGGCGTTATTAGGATTGTTTAAAAACACAAGTTTATCAATTACCACATTCAGACTGAAATAAGTGTTATTGGAAGTAGCATTATAAGCAACTAATAATTTTTTTTCTGTGAATTTTAAAAATAGTGGCAGATAATACATTTTAATTTTGTGCTTTTTTCCAACAAATTTACATTTTGCAATAACGGCCTAGTAAATAGGCATAGCTATATCACAGCCTACTTACATTTAAATAGACATTTGGAATAAAATTATGTTAAAACGGAATTTACTTCAAAAGTATAAAAGATGGGCATAGGCAACCTATACACCATTTGAAAAATATTTGATTTGTCATCATGTGGTGTAAAAAAATACAGGGTGTTCCATTTAAAATAAGAGAGATATTGCTATTTGACTTTCTAAAAAATTTAAATTATTTTTTTGATCACCCTGTATAATCAATGATCTTGATATGACATACGTATGATAAGGCAGACTTTTCCTAATCTTTTAACAAATTTTAAAGTGTAAGGAGATTTATATTGTTAAAATAAAATTAATTTAATAGCACCCCTGCATTTGAAAAAAATCAAATATCACAAAAACGAATAAAATTAGACAATACTATAAGACTTAAATTATTTTTAAAGTAGAATCTAAAACCGTCATAAAATATAGGGTGTTCCATTTAAAAAAATATAACTTTGATACGTCACACTTTTTGAGACATCCTGTATACAGTAAAATAATTTTATACTGTGGCCTTATCCGCCCTGTATATGTTTCAGTATTCACTTTTTTAAAAACCCCATGGTTATCCAGCTACAGACCCTCGTCGAATATGGTTGGGCCACCTGTACATGTATATATATATATATATATATATATATATATATATATATATATATATATATATATATATATATATATATATATATATATATATATATATATATATATATATATATATATATATATATATATATATATATATATATATATATATACCCCTGTACCCTACTATCGCGAAGTCACTACGATAAAATATTCTTTGGAATGTATCCAGTGACGTTGCGTGACCAAAATTAGGCGTAGGCAAAGTTGTATCCGCAAGGCCCCTTGTAGCAACAATGTTGATAAGAAAAAAGATTTGAGGACCAAAAAATCCTTATTTTGGCAAAAAAGGTCCCTACCTCCTTTTCCCACAATCATACCTCTTTTTCGTGCTGCTGCGAGGCCCCTTTCATGACACATTTCAATTACGGGCCTAAAAACCTTCGAATCCTTTTCTTGCCATGTTTTTCCCCTTTGGCACATTTTATAATTGCACCTTGCCGCAAGGCCCCAGCCGCGAGGCCGTCAGCGACCACCTACACAGCCCACGCCTAGCTACGCTACTGAATGTATCGGTATCGAAACAAAACCGTACCGAGACTAGAGCGGTATTGATAGTGTAAACAGGCTTATTGTTTTGGGCGTAAAAATATTTTATCGGATACTATGAATTGGACCTTATCGGACCGGCAGTAAATCGAGAACAAACCGAAAAGTGTAAATCGGACCTTAAATTAAAAAAAAATTGAATAGATTTTTAAGTTTATTATTCTTTAAATAAAAACCCACATTTTACCTACTACATATTAATAAGCCGTTTTAATTTTTATTTAATATTCAAATATATCTGATGTGTTTTTATACACATTATTGTTATTAAGAAGCTTTTCTTATAGGTGAACTAATTATTACATTATTATAATAAAAAGAGATTTTCTAATAACGTAGGTTTATTTAATTTTTATAAAAACAAAATAAAACAAACTAGTTTCGTATGAAATTTAGATTTTTACACAACTTTGTTGAAACTAAAATTAGACGAAAACTTAACAAAGAAAGTTATTTCCACAAAACTTTCTAATTTTTAAAGTTTTCTTTCATTTAACGAAGTTTATTAAATAGAAATGTCAAATTCTTGCAAACTTAAATGCAATTTCGTAGTTAGACACAAATTTATATTAAATGCAGGAGATCCATTTATAAACTTCTTAAAAAATTATAAGAAAGTTACCGGTAAAAATTATTTACTACGTAAAATATAACAGAATTAGTTGTACTGTAAAAGCCGGTATGCGGCAGACCATCGTCATTTTGTAAAAGTACATAGGTATTAGCGATGGCTTAAATTGGGTCATAGTGGTTTTGATAGGTATGAGGTATTAAAATTAAATTTCACCAAACAGTTTTAACAGTTCAAACCCCTTGGCAGACAAACATTTTTGTTATTTTCCACTAAAGGTAAATATTTCTCGAAATATAAAAACAAAATAGAAATTAAAAAGAAAAAAATTGCTGCCATAATTCTAGTATTTTTAAAACTGTTTTTTTTTTTATCTGTTTAACACTCCACAAAGGCTTTATGCCTTAGTACCAGAGTACCGTGGGTTACGGGTTATTAGATGTTTAACGTTTTTTTCCACGCTGTTCCGTCAACGTTATCCCAGCACTGAAATATGCAATTTTTGCATTTCACAGCACCTTTTAGACAACGCGGTAGTGCCACCACGGACGTTATTCTCTAAATAACTACTACCTGGGGTAGGCAGGTTATTGCATAATGTAAAAAAATATTATATTTTTTACTTTAATTCTTTTATTTTTAATTTTGCCTTTAAATTTAATTCTCTAGAACATTTATTTATACATTGTTGTCTTATTTTTATAATTTTGTTTCTTTTTATATTTTTAGTTATAGCTCGCCCTGTATATTATCAATCGAAGTAAAATTTTGTATTTATCAGTTTTTGATCATGCGACCATTTTACTCTTACTTAAATGTTTAAAAATTTACAAAATTTTTTGATCCACTTAAGGAGCTCCAAACTCAAACGCAGTTTTTGATAAAACCAAAGACAATTGTAGTTTCACTATAGACTTTCAGAACAAATTTTTGCCAAAAATTTAGCATTGTTCTGGAAGTCTATAGTGAAACTACAATTGTCTTTGATAAAACACAATTTTAGAGGTATCTTAAAATTTTTACTTTGCGTTTTATTATTTATGTTTAAAAAGTCTTAATTAAAATATATCAGATTATGAACATAAAAATTAAACATATTTTGATTAAAAAAGTTTTAAAAATTTATAAATAGAAACCGCGCAGTAAAAATTGTGAGGTATTGTAAAAATTGTGTTTTAGTTGAAGCTCCTCATTTGTCCACTTGTAACAGCTAACCTGGAACCCACTGTTTTTGCAAACGACACTTTTATATTAACAGTTCTGCTTATTTATTCGTTGTTTCAAATACGAGACGGTTAAAAAATAAGTAGTATTTTTTAGCTGAATAACGTGCCGCCAACAGAAAAACAATAGAACATCGCTTTTCTGATTTATTCTAAAATATATTGTTTTTTTAATGGAGCACCCTAAATATTTTATTACATTAAAAAATCTATCAAAAAGGTTACAAAAAGTCTTCATGAAATATATCTAGTTTTTAAGAGTTTCAGAAATATGGCCATTCTCGAAAATTTCATAATAAATCGTTTCTTTTATTTTATTTTTTTAACCTAACAACCTAGGTATTATACTACTATAAAAAGAAAAAGAGCTTTAAAAAATACTTGGTTTAATAATCTGGTATAGTATTTTAAATATAGCTTTTTAAATTTGAGGAGTATTTTAATTTCAAATATATCTACTGTTTTAGGCTATAATAACCAAACTCAATACCTTAAAAAAATAAGATATTGAGATTATGTAATTAATATATATATAATACTATTGTTTTAATTTAATTAACTTTGTATCTACAATAATACAGAAGTTAAAATCAGTGCAAGGTAAAGTTTGACCACTAACACGAAAAAACAAAGCTTATGTTGTTAGCAGAAAAAATACTTTACAGTGACACCCAACTAGATAAACAGCAAATATAAACAATAAGCCAGTATACATATGTATATAGGTTGTTTGCTGCAAGAATATTGGTACTTAAAACAAATTATTTAAAATTAAAATGACAAAAGCAGCATTTAATAAATATAAAAAATATACAGGGTGCCCGGAAAGGTTAGGCCCTAAATGACAGGGGTGAGAGTGAGCCAAAATAATGTAAGTACTTTAAATAAAAACAAAAATCTATTGTGTTTCATTAAAAATATATTAACCTTCAAAGTTGTATATTTTTTTTTATTTTACTGTACCAATGATATTTGGACAACTAAATAACCTCATCGTAATGCTTCTTTCCATAGGTAAAACACTGTCCAGTTAGCCGGAAGTTTACTGGGTGCGACGTTTTTTATTTTTTTTTTTCATTTCATATACCTATGCATTTTTACCACAGGTTTCAATCTTGCCACTTGGTTTTGGCTATTTTATTTTTTAATTACTGTTGTACGAAAAAGGTATACCTTATTTTAATCGATATCCTGTACCGTCTTTCATAATATCGCAATTTAAATTCGACATACCAGCATTTTGTATGTAATGGTAGGGGAGCCCAAGAGTAGATTTCGGGATTTAAACTAAAAACTAGTTACAAAGATGCCACAAGCGTCATACAAATAAAGAAGGCAATCAACTATCGCTGTCTAAACGCGTCGTTTACATCGTGTGCGAGCAACAAAAAGGGAAATAATTGAAAGTGAGACAGAAGTAATGACGCCGTGGCATCTTCTCTACTGGCGAGAACTTTGGTACAGCTGGCAGATTAATAAAAAACAAAAATTAATTCCATCAGAAATTGTCGAGCGCGACAGACTAAAGGTACGCTCACACACGTCGGCATCGGACGGACGGTACGGATCATAAAAAGTTTTGGTGAAATTAGCTAATAAACACGCACATCCAGTCATGAAAAAACCATGGGTAAAGATTTAAAGTTAGCGCCTTTTCACCCATGGTATAAAACCATGCACTGTACAGTAATGGCCGGATTTTAATTCAAGTTGCTATATATTACCGGAATTTTTTAAATCCAATGCAAATCGCCCGTACATAGGTGCATTGCTTCATTTAATTTCAATAAAACCATTTTTTTTCGATCCGTACCGTCCGTCCAATGCCGACGTATGTGCGCGTACCTTAAGATAGGGTAAGTTTATTACATGCTAAATTGTGTATATTTTACTAATATGACATTGGCATTGACGATGGCGCGCTTGTGGCGGCTTCGGTTGTATCGGCGAGCGTCGATCTCCGGAGTTAAGCAGTGGAATGCGCGCCCATAATTTGGATGGGTGTCCGGCGACAGCGGTGTTTTGGGCAACGGCACACGGTGTTTCTGCTCGGGGATGCGGACCGAGCAACAACCATCCAAGTTATGGAATGAATGGTGTGTGAATGAGAAGGAGTAGGGGTCAAGGTACAATAAGCCTTCAGGCTGCAGTGCACCACCTAGGGGGCGGTCGTCGGACCTGGGTGGGATGACCCCGAAAGGGTGAAAAAAATATGACAATTTTAGAGTGACGTAAAGGAAACAGAGTGGTACAAAAAGAAAAAAATAAGTTTAAAATTTTTGAGTCTGGCTATTTTATTTGTTTTTATTTTGAAGAAAATAATTTAGGGAAAACGAAATATATATAATCTGATACGACCCGAACGAAAAGTCTATAGCCACTTCTCCCACCGATGAAAAGGTATACATTATATAGCATCTTTTGCTTCTTATCATTACGGCTTTGCAACTCAATAGGTCTCTATGAAGCTCAAGTAAATCCTCATTTAGCATCGTGGGCTCTACTATAATATTTTTTTTATTATTTAAATATGGTTAGATTATAAAAACAGTCTTTATCTGTATTTCAAAGTTTAAGACGCTTAAAAACACCATTTTTATTAATTTAACTCATTTTAATGATTTTCCCAAAAAAATATTTCACATAAAATGCTGTTATGTCTGGATTTAAAATGAGGTTAAACGGTCTTATATATTATTTTAAATAATGAATACCTTTTTGTGGAAAAGATACAAAAATAAAACAGTTAAAGCAAAATGTAAAATTTGTCCCCTGTGTCAAAAATGCACACATAAGGAGAAAGTAAATTGTCTCACCCTGTATAATCCTGACTAACTAAATAGCTGTGTACTTATAGAAAAAAGCACTAGTATAAGCATATTTAATTGTTCAAATATATCATTGGTACTGTGGCAACAGTTCTTAAGTTATAATAATAAAATAGGTTTTTAAATTCTAATTTTAAAGATCAATATCTTCCTAATGGTAGGTTTACACCTGACATTACTTGCATGATATTTATGTCAGACAGAAATTCTGGCTAATGTTAACAATAAAAATTGGACATAAACTTTTGACCACAACCACTTGACGATGGCTGAATACATTACGTGTAAAAGCCAAAAACCAAAAATATAATAGGGAAGAATACATTTGTGAGCGTTTACATTAGCTAGAATTTCTGTCTGACATAAATTATCATGCAATAAATTTCAGATGTAAACCTACCATAACGAAGCGCGATAGAACTTTTTTATATGATGTACTAACATTAATTTAGCTTACTCTATCACCCCTATTATTTATGGCCTCACCTTTTTGGAAACCTTGTATATACAGCGTGTCTCTAAACGTTCTGTACAAAATACTACCACAAACTCTTTGCGAAAATACAACGATCAAATACAATTTACCTTTGTTAAAAAGTTAATCGTTAGAGAGTCAAAATGTTTATTTAAATTTATTTATTTTTGAATATTTTTTAAACGGTAAAATTATTAAGCAAAATTAGTTCTAAGGGTGTTTTACAGAGTGATTATCGAAACCAGCTTATGCTTTTGTTCTAAAGTTGAGCAGGAGCCACCTGCTTTTTTTACTGATGGTATAAATGTCTTAACTTGTTCGGCTTCTTTATATTAGAAGTTTAATAAAAAAAACTAATTTTCTTTACCAAAAAATCCATTCCAACTTTTTCCTAGAAACAACACTTTAAAAAATATATATATTTGTATTTTTGTCAAAATTCCCTTCTCTAAAATACAACGATTTAACGTACCTTGCAAAGTATTTTTAGCATTATTTAGTCCAAAAAATATGTAAAAACAAAAATTCTTCCCATTAAGTATTAGTGCAAAAAAGTTATGACATTTTAAACAAAGGTAAAGGAAGTCAGGTGGCTCCCGCTACATTTTACGACAAAATATAAAAATTTGATTCCTTATCCTAAAAAAAATGTATATCTAAGTTTGTTAAAAACAAATAAAAATTTAACACCTTGTATCCCGTAAATGATTTACTTTTGGAATTCGGTTAGGTATATTGCTTTTAAACTGACCTAAGAGGTTTGTGGTAGCATTTTGTACGGACCTTTTAAAGACATTCTAAAAATACATTTAACAAAATTTCTTTTTAAATTTTCTATTTAGATATAAAATGATTTAAACAAAATTCGTAAAACAAAAACATATTTTTAAAAAGTACCTTTTTAACTGTATACCAACCAAGCAAACGGTAAGAATAAATAAGTTAAGATTGTTTTTCTTGTATGTTAATATGCTCTTATTTTTATTTTATGCGATTTTTATTAAAAACAAAGAGCCTCTGAATACTAAAACATTTTTTAATGTATCCAAAATATTTCTTATTCCAGAAAAAATGAATTACAAAAAAACAAATATCATGTAAAAATCTTGCTCTTTTTCTTTGAATTTGTGCTCCTCACGATATACAAAACAAAAGTAAATTTCTCTTTCGTGTTCTAGGACAAATTTAAGTGCAAAACAAAGGTGTTTTCCTAACACATGTTGTAATTAACTTTTACTTCCTTTTTTCTTCAAATTTGCGCTAAAGCGGTAGCTTTACGGATTTACGTTTAATCTGACACTAAATATAGCGCTTAAAGCTATTCTATGCGCTATTTTTTGGCAAAACTTGCAACTTTATTATGTACTTGCTTAAGCCATTTTTTGTTGTTAATACGGTTCAAAATATTTTAAAAACATAACACTTTCTTGCTAAATAGTGACGTCATATACGTCACGTATTTAACCGTGTTGGAATACATCGCGGACAATGGTTTAAAAACAATATAGTTATCCTTGTCGTGTGGGCATAGGCATTGAACTCATTAAAAACTTTATTTCGGACATTATTTGTAAACTTTTAACATGAATGTAAATGGTAAGTGAAAATTTTTTATATCCCGTGTGAACTAAAGTACAACTAAAGTACATATTAACCCTAAAGAAGAAAAATCATAATCATAACCTAAAAGGTTATTTGGCTGTGACGGAACGGTTTGAAAAACTACATTTCCTTGATTCTAATATTTATATTGTCATTTTCGAATACGTTTTGAACCACTCCGATGAATGAGTTTAGCAAGAAAATTTGACTTTGGTAACAAGAAGTTCCACCTTTTTATATTATAGTATTGTACAGATGGCGCAGTAGGTACTAAAATCATATTTTTTTCCGAGAAAGACGTAGACAGCGACGCCAATAATTCTTTCTCGCTACTAAAAAAAGTTTTGAAACTTGTTTTCGCATTTCGTGAAATATCTTTCCTGGTTTTTCATGGAAATATTTCCAAAAAATATAAAATCTTTCGGTTTAATCAAGTATTATGTGTTAATAAATCAAATTTATTAAGCAAAATTAAGGTAATATCCCACAACACATAAATTATTACATTTTTCTGAAGTGACGCGATCTTTTTGGGTTACGCCATTTTCTTAAAATTATATAATTGTGCAATGTAATTGCAATTAGCTTAAGAGCTATATAGAAGTTTTTAAGTTTATCCAGACTTGTGATAATTTATACCAAGATTTGTGACAATTTGTCGCTCAATAAATGTTAAGGTTTCGAATGAACTGCCTATGTGCCTATGTGCCTATGTGCCTATAATATTTTAGTGTTTTTATTAAAGGGTACTTCAAATAACCTTCTGGTCCTTCGAAAGTTTCTGTGCGGGAAAATAAGATTCTGCAAAATTAAACTTTTATGCACAGACATGTAGGATAAAATGATATATTTTCGGATGATGTTGGAGTGTGCAAGACAAGGCATTAACCGAGGCCAGAAACCAACAAGAGTTCTAAAATTTATTGTCTTTCTATATGTTACACAATATATTTATATTTTAGTATTTGCGGATACTATTTTTTCTTTGATCAGAATAAATTTTGAAATTTTTGTCTTAGTTAGCAATTAATATACAGTCTGTCTTTGGAAGTTTTTACAAAGTGGAAACCTTTTAAATTATTACTACGAAAAAAGTGCCCCTTTCTAAAAAATCTTGCTTGGTAACGAAAAAAATCACACCAATATTTTTATGTTGAATATACAGGCTGGCTTCAAGAAGGACCTGTTTTTAAATTATTAAAACATTTCGGCTATATTTGTAAAACTGATAAGAGGTAAAGACTTGCGTTAAATAGAATAATAACATAAGTGACCAGAGAAAAATTACTTTAAAGCATTTTGTGTAGCACAAAAACTATTTTGGATTTTTTTATTTTTTATATTGTACCTGATAAATGTAAAAATATGTTTATCATTTTTTTATGTGTGCTTATACTGCCTACCATTAACGTTTTTTGCATTTAATTTAAAGGAAAATAAAATTCAGTTATAAAATTACCGTCTTTTATTTATCCTGGCGCAGTCGGTAGGATAAGTGAATTAATTATAATTTTGTGGTTTTCTAATAAGCAATAGTATGGCCGAAAATTTCATAAAAAGTGCAAATATATGTGGTGGAGTAAGTAATGAAGTTAATCAGCGGCTATAAGATAATGAGAATAATAATTTATTAAAACAAGTGGTAGATTAAGTCAGATCAATAAAAAGATTAAAGTAAAAGTTAAAGAAATTGCTCAAGAAACATCAGATAAGAATGTGTATGCTATGAGCAGAATGATGACTAAACAAGGCCCCTTAAGATCGTCAACCATTAAAAGAAAGTGACACTAGAGGACCCGCAGAAAAACATTTTTTAAGTACGAAAAAGTCGTATAAGGACCAATGCAGAAGATGTGGAGGTAATAATCCCAAATATAACTGCCCAGCTTTTAGTGCGGTATGTAAGTCGTCTAATGTGCGCGGTCAGTTTGGAAAATTGGGTTTAAAAGAATGTTAGTGTAGTGGAACAGGATTACATCGACAGCAGTGACGAGATTTGTACTGACGAAGATGACGAATACTACTTTGTCAATTGTATAACATCGAGGGAAAATAATAAATGGATAGTAGATTTATTATTAAACAAAAACAAAAAATTACATGTTTAATAAATACTGGGGCTATGTGTAAAGTAATTTCTCTTAATAATTAAAATAAACTCGGATTTTATAAAAATGATTTCTAAGTAACTAATATTTAATTAAGCTCTGTAACTAAAGAAATTATTTCGGCCATAGAAAAAATTATTTTAAACTGTATATAGAAATTAAAAACTTTACTTTTAGTTTTAGGTCGACCTTAATTTTTGGTTTAAAATCAATTCCGCCATTAATTCTAGTTAAAAAGATTGTTTAAATAGACTATTTTGATACCTTTAATATGTATAGCAATCTTTTTAAAGGAACTACTTGTATAGAAACCATGTAAAATTGTTTTAAATAATAAAGTAGCACCCATAACTCATGCCCTCAAAAGTACCTTTACCTTTATAGGAAAAGCTTAAAATAAAATTTTCTAAAAAAAATGGAATAATCCAAGAAACCGACAGAATGGGTTAATTTAATGGTAGTTGTAAAAAACAAAATGGCAATATTTAAATCTTTATGAACCTAAGTCATTTAAACAAGGCAATAAAACGTAAGCATTTTCACTTACCGACAACTAAAGAAATATCTCATAAATTATGCGGTGTCCTTTTTTTTCTTTAGATGCCAACAATGGTTTTTGGCAGATTTAACTTGATGAAGATAGCTCTATGCTGTGCAATTTCAACACCACTTTTAGCTGTTTTCTTTTCTTGCGTCTTCCCTATGGAAATCGGCAGATTCTCCATAAAAGATTCAAAACAATTTTTGACTTTTAATGCGTGGAAGCTTATATTAATGATTTAGTAATATGGGGAAAAACAAGGAAAGAGCACGATCGACAGTTATTAAAAGTTCTTGAAGTTGCAAAAATAATATTATAAAGTTTTACAAAAATCAATGTGAAATTGTTGTTTAAGAGCTTGTGTTTTTGAGACACAAATTTACAAAGAATGGTATAATGCCAAATTAATTTAAAATAAAAGCAATAAAAGAAATTCCTTTACCAAAAATTTAAAAACATGTCCAACGTTTTCTTGGCCTTATCAACTACATTAGTAAATTTATTCCAAATTTTGCTTCTTAAACTTGTATGCTAAGAAACTTAGTTAAAAAGTCCACAGTTTTAAAATGGACCAAAATTTGGAAAAATATTTAAAACATATAAAAAATTAACTTAAATAAAAACCAGTTTTGCAATATTTTAATGTAAATAAGAAGTCGACAATGTCAGTTTGCGCATCTTAGGAAGAAATTTATGCAGTTTTACGTTTCGGGCTTTAACTCCTTTGGAAAAACGATATGCTCAATTTAAAAAGAAGTTATTAAGCACCATTTTTGGATGTAAAAGATTTTTTAAATTTGTCTATGGTAAAACATTTAATGTACAAACAGACCACAAGCCATTAATATCAATTTTTTAATAAACCTCTAATTGATTGTCCCATGTGACTGCAAAGAATGCTTATAAGACTGCAGAAATTTTAAATTACCATTTTTTTATACCCCTGAAAAATATCCACCTATATTTAGCAGACACACTGTCACGAGCGTACTTAACAGATGAATATAGTAAACAATAAGAGAACATAAAAAATATGAACTAAGATGTAAATGCTTAAGTATAGAAAAATCTTCTTGCGAAATAGAATTAGATACTAAAAATGATCTTAAAAATAATATATAATTTTAGGGTGGCCCAAAAATAAAAATATTGAGAACCTAAAATTTTGGTACGATGACAAAAGAGAATTTTTTAATACAAATGGTATACCTATTTATTTTAATACCAGATTAATTATTTAAAATATATATATAAAAAATAATTAAACCAGCTCTGGGAAAAATTAATTATAACCATCTAGGGGCAGAAAAAAACAAATTGATTGCCAATGAATGTGTTTTTGGCCCAATTAATAAACATATTTAAAAATTATATAAAACAATACACAATTTGTAAAAATTTCTTGTCTAAAAAGTACCACATAAGTAAACGGCTTAAATCACTTAGGGTCCATTTTTGCTCGACATGGGATACCAAAAATTTTATTTTCAGATAATGGTTCTTAATATACCAGTGACATAATTAAAACATTTTAAAATGCTGAAGCTTTATTTATATAACGTCTTCTTCAAGGTACCCCCAAAGCAATGGGATGGTTAAACGCTAAAGATGACAAAAAGGAATAGGAACACACCACTTTCCTAAAGCTAGAAAGTCCCTCTCTATTTCCTATGTCAAGGAGATTGAGATGTACTTTAGCTATCAAAGACAAATATTTGGTTCCTTCCATCCAAAAGAATGTTAGAAAAGAACTTAAAATAGGGAAATGGAAACAAAAAGTTTATTATGACAAGTGCGCAAAATATTTGCCGAACTTAAATCAAAGTCAAAGAGTAATGGTTTAGTTTGACGGCCCTGGTTTGCCATAGCATCCAGAAAAAGTTCTTTTAAAGGTAAAGTGAAACTTGATAACGGTTTAATTATAGACATAAATAGATAACGTTGCATATAACAATCCAAACCAGAACTTATTAAATACCAATAAGGTGGATAAATATTATCTATAGCTAGCTCACGTGACTCAGACATCTTTATTCCCCCACCTCAAACTAGAAACGGCAGATCAATCAAACCTTCAGTACGTTACAACCCTAAATAAAAGAATGTAATTTATGTAATAATAAAAATGTACTTGTAATAGCTTGGATTTGATTTGTTATATTCGACTGTTAGCAAAAGGCTACTGCCACATGGTGGAGCCAAATTAAACTTGCAAACTTTTTAACTAATAATAACTTTTTGTCTGTTACGCCCATCTTTTTTATTTTTAAAGGGCTAATAGGTAAATATGTTTTCTCTAGGTTTGCCAATTTTGGTTAAAAAGATTTAGATAGGACTGGACTTACGGGACTTTTCCAAAATACTGTATTTAACCTAGTTGCAAAAGAAATCTGATTTTGCAGCAATTAAGCTATTACATTTCTTTTGTAAACAAACTATGAATAATGATTAATTAAAAGCGAATCCGTTTACAACTTAAGGATTTAGGAATTATAATTATTTTTGATAAATAATGCTTACCATAAAGCATCTCTCGATTAAAAAAAAACTTTTCCTTAGTGTCGTTTGAAAATCAAAAATGTGAGGTTACCATGACTTAACAGTAAGTCTAATTGTAAATAAAATTATTTTTTTTGCAACAAGGTTCATTGAATCTTTTAAAAGTAAGTCCAGTCCTGTTTAAATCTATTTGAATAAAATTGGCAAGTCAAGAGAAAACATATCTACCTATAAGCCTCTCAAAATGGAGAAAGGTGGGCGCAACAGACAAAAGGTATTATTAGCTAAAAGGTGTGCAAGTTTAATTTAGCTCACACTGTATGCTTGTTCTGGTTTATTTTATTATTTATTTAAAAAAGTAAAAAGGTTTTAGCTTTCTTTAAAAAAAGAGAGAGATGTAGCATGGTACTTATTTTAATTTTTTAATTTTTTATATTTTACTTAATGAATGTAAACATATGTTTATATGTATGCTCATATTGCCGACCTTCAACGTTCCTGCATTTACTTAAAGTAAAATAAAATTTAGTCATAAAATTAACGTCTTTTATTTAACATTTTTTGTTCTTAAAAATGTTTTTTTGTAACATTTATAATATGCGGTATAAATAAAATAAAACCTAAAAAAAAAATACTAAGCCGTATGCAAAACCAAAAAACAATTTTTTGGCTCCCATCAATATTTACAAATGTTAAAATTTACCAGCTCCTTTTTCATACCTACCTCATTTTTTTTATACGGGGTGTCCCGTAATTAACTGGACATTGGGTAATGTAGGATACCTGACAAGAAATAAAAAGCGTTTGAGCTCGATATCGCTTAGCAAAATGTTATTGGTTTTCGTTCTTAAGGGTGTTCAAACTAATTTTTTACCAAAGATTTAGTGAAATATCTCGGAATCCAATGGATAGATTAAAGTGAAATTTGGTGTACTCTTACTATTTGGGATGATGAACACGAAAATGATTGCCTTTTTCCACTAGATGCTGCCACATACAATAACATTAATTTATTAAAATGGTCATAACTTTTTGACCTTCTTGTATACACATTTGCGAGTGGAAATAATAAAACAGCATTTAATTTTGGTCAAAAAAGGTTTACTTCTTTGATCTCCAAAAAGTAGACCGTTTTCGTAATAAACGACTTTTTATTAAATAACCGTCAGGAACTGTGGCAAAAGATTGTGAAAGGAGTCAATATCATGAGGGCCCAAAAAGAATCATTATTTGGAGTCAGGCAGAATTTAAATAAAACAATGTGTCCCAGTGGATGGTAAACATTTTAAACATTTATTGTAATCAATAGTTTTTTCCAGCTTATCGTTGTTAATTAAATTTTAGAGTGTTCAAGCGCAACCTAATAAAAAAGTCGTTTATTTCGAAAACGGACTATAATTTAGAGATTAAAAAAGTATACATTTTTTGACTAAAATTAAACGCTGTTTTATTATTTCCACTCGCAAATGTGCATACAGGGAGGTCAAAAAGTTATGACCATTTTAATCAATCAATGTAATTGTATGTGGCGCCATCTAGTGGTAATAGCAAAATATTAGTCATCCCAAATAGTAAGAGTACATTAAATTTTACTTTAATCTGTCTAGTGGATTCCAAGATATTTCTTTAAATGTTTGATAAAAAATTAGTTTTAACACCCTGTAGAACGAAAACCAATAACATTTTGCTAAGCGATAATGAGCTCAAACGCTTTATTTTCATGTCAGGTATCCTACATTAACCAATGTCCAATTAATTACGGGACACCCTGTATAATTGTAATAGCCCTTACCATTATTTTTATTAAACTCCATTTGAATATATTTTTTTAGCAATGTTTGATAAAAACACCTATTATTCCATGTTAGATTTGTAAAGGTCGCTTTCTATTCGTATCTTAGGCTACTACGAATAAGTAGATTTTCGTTCAATCAAAAAAAAAACTAAATGTTTATAGTTTAGCAATATTTTGACGCAGTTTGCTATTAAACCTATCTTTATAATGCTTTATTCACAAAAACTTAAAATTTATCTTGCCAAAATTTAAAAAGCTTTTTATGTTCAAGTTAGATAAAATGGAAAGCACGGTTTTGGATATTATAAATTCTGTATAGGTATGCAAAATTTATATTCATACCATCACTTTTATATTAAAAGTTTGCTACAAAAATTTTATATCTAAATAATATATATGTCCTGACAGGTATTGCTTCGTGGGTGGAACGTAAAATATAAAAATATCCTATGGAAATTCAAATGTATATTCAGTTTCCTTTAAAATGAAATACCCAAGTATTTCTGTGCCTATCAGTATTTAATGAGCTTACCTACTTAATAATTAAAACTAACTGCATACTAATAAGTGATAGCAAAAATTATTTTATGTAAAGTTTTAAATTTACCAATTTTTACAAGGAAAAAAAACAAAAGACAATTTATTTGCCAAAACATGATATTTCCTGTCCTAATAAATCCACGAAGGCATGCTTACAAAGGGTTTCCCATTTTTAAATTTAAATTAAACAATGTGTCTGTAAGATATTATTTTTTTTCATTTCAAAGGCTTATCGATGCCATCATGTATGAAATAAAACATGATGCAAATATCCACCGCTGCTTTGCTAGGTGGCGCGCGTCCAATCTCTCCAATTTTTCCTGACTCTGGCGCATAAATCCGGCTGATGTTGACCGACGGCATGGGTTATAATAGAGAATTATTGCAAGTTGCCTCATTTAGCTCGGGAAATATTAATACCGGCCTTATTTAAATAGTGCTTGTACCCATAATTTTGAGTTATTGCAAATCATGTTGACAATAACATTAACCTAAAAAAAAGGAAAAAAATTAGGTAGTTTTTCTTTATTTTAAAATTTTAATCTCTAATCTTTACCAGTTACCGAGTTATGATAACACAGCAATTTTATTAAAATTTGGCAACAATACTGATATTGCTGATTATTTAAACATGCCATGCTTCAGCCTCTGTTTATAGAGTATAATTGTCGAAAAACACTTATATTCAGGGTGTTGCTGAAAGGTGCGAAAAAAGCTTTTCAGAGATACAGGGTGTCAAAAATTTATTCTGGTTTTAGTTTTTTATAAATAATTTTGTTAATAATAGGTAAATAATAATAAAGATCAAAGACAGCGCTCTCACATTTTCCGCTCAAACGCTGGCCGCTGACGCTAAGTATCGTATCAGAGGCCCAACTGTTTAGCCAGTAAAGATATAAAATTCGTTTAAAATTTTACTTTAAAACAAACCAACCTAATGAAACAAGGTTTGAATGAAGTAATTAATATGAATCCTAAACATGTTTATCAAGTTCAGGGGCGTTCTTATCTAATTTTTGTAATATTGTAATAGTGACATTAATGTGCTTCTAGAAAATGTACCCATTACCTAACTGAAAAGCAGATTACTTATTTTTATAAACCATAGAGGTCTGATAAATATGGAGAAATGATTAGGGAACGGAATATTTAAAAAAATTAGATAAAGACTGAAGATTTAAAAAAGTTCTACTAGAGGTATATCTAAATAAAACAACCTTTGTTCGTGTTGTAATAACACCTGGTATAAATTGAGCTTTTAAATTAGGTCACGCAGGTGAAATAATTTATATCGACACAGTGATTCTTGTGTTAAACAGCACCTCTGTTACTTTTAATTTTTCAGCAACAAAAGTAGGAGCATTGAAAATTGTGGTTATGCTTTATGAATAAATCCAAATCTTAAAAAATGTTTAGTGTGGTCTACCACCACAAAAGAAAACACCCTGTATATCTATAATTTTTGCATTACAATAGTGCTAATAGTTTTAAACAATATTTATTTAAAACTATTTTTTCTCAGAGATCTTTGAACGTTGCGTTACTTTCTTAAAATCGATGGGTTTTTGACAAAACATCGTAAGCGACATTCGTTAATTTTACTGAAAACGTTTTTTTTTTCATTGTGTTATTTTTAAAATAAAGTTGGTAATTTTGTGTATATCCGTTAGTGCACTACTTATTTCAAGTATTGGGTTTTGTTTAAAAATCACGCGATGGCAAGAAAAAATCGTTTTCTGTAAAACTGACTAACGTCGCTTAGGATGTTTTGTCAAAAATCCATCGATATTTAAATGACTGAAACAGTATAAATATCTGGGTATAGATATACCATAAATTCACCTTACAAACACTCCACCAATATGGTCAATTTTTGAACCGAAATGCGGTAGACTTTGTAACTGTTTTTTGCAAACAAAGACTACTCGAGTATAGTCACCATCCTGACTGAACGGGTATAGGTTTTGTAAATTCGCTGCCCGTCATTTTTTTAATATGCTAAAATTATAAAAAAAAACAGCTTTAATTTGTATTGTTGAGTTCAAAAGACTTAGAAACACTATTTTTAAATATTTTTACCACATTTTAATAATTTTCTTTAAAAATTGATTCTTTTATTATATACAAAATGCTGGTATGTCTGGATTTAAAGGGCGATTTTATAAAAAACGCTTTAAGGTATTTACGTTAATAGAATATACCTTTTTAGTACAAAAATGATAAGAGAATCAAACGCTCAAAGCAAAATGTCATTTTTTAACCTCTGTAAAAAATTTATATAATAAACGAAAAAAAATCGCCTCACCCTGTATAATTATGACCTACTGCGCAATCATTTGCTTATGGAAAAAAGCATTGGTATAAGTTAATTTTATTGCCAAAATATTATTATTGATGTGGCAACCGTTCAAAAGTTATAAATTAAATAAAAAAAAATATATTCTAACTTTGAAGGGCATTAACTCCCTAAGGAAGCGCGATAGAACTTTTTTATATAAAGTACTAACAGTATTTTGGCTCACTTCATTACTCCTATCATTTTTGACCTCACCTTTTCGACACCCTGTGTACTTGTATAATATAATGTAATTTTTAACCTTTAAGCATAAACTTGGAAGATATTTGCTAAGGAAAAAAATAACTAGCAGTTGCAACATAAGCTAGTAAAATATTTTTAGTAGGGGCGATAGTAACTAATGAACATATCAAAAATCCTAATAACTTTTGCTGAATGTTTTGTTACAAAAAATAGATTGTTTTTTTTTAAATTATTATTTGTGCTCAGAGGTCACGCTATAATTTATTTAAAATAATCCTAATAGTCTAAGATTGGTATCGACTGGACCCCATTTGTTTACTGGCTATTGGTTATTGAAAATATTGGAACATTTTATTTATTAGTAATAATTTGTCCAAATTCATCTACCATATTATTAAACCTGTTGAGTTTTGATTTAAAATTACAATCTTTTAATAATGCACAAGTTCTTTTGGATTTTCTGAAACTTTTTGAAATTTGTTTTTATAGTATTTTTGTTGTGGTTACCCAGGTTTTTTTTATTGATTTTTTAAAAATTTTATTATTTTCTTTAATTTACTTGTTTTTTGACTTCCCTAATCTCTCACGAAAATTAGGCTGTTAATACCTTTATAAGTTACGCCTAAATACCAAGTAATGGCTTCTATTTAATGTAATGTACCCAAATTAATTAAAAGTAATTTATACTAATATTATAAAGACGTAAAGTTTGTAATTTTGTTTGTTTGTAGGGGCTAATCTTCAAAAATACTAAACCCTATCATGAAAATTATATTTCGTATCATTGCCTCTCAAGACCGCTTCCAGTTGTACTGTCGGGCGTGGTCTGGTGCGACTTCGAGGGGCTATCAGAAATTTTGCAGGAACTTGCAGATGATGGGATCGGCGGTGGATGATTGTAGGGGACCTCCCTACAGCCCTGCACCCACCGGACGTCCTGCAAGTACCTGCATTTTTTCTGGATCCCCAGGAAGTAGCGCCACTTCCTGTCGGTGGTATCTTTACTGGCCAATAATTTTGCCTGTTTCCTACGGTATTTTTCTCCCCTTGTTCTGTAAAATACCCCGGATTACCGAGAGTGTCCGTGGTGGACAAATTCACCCTAGCCATCCTGGCCGCCTGCCTCCGGCGTTGCTCTCTACGCTTTAGGGTTCGGAATTTGGCCACCCCGGAACTCCCGGCAATCTTCTGTTCTTTCTGCACCCGTTTTTGTTTTACCCGGGACGGCCTCGCACTTTCCCCATGTGTCCTGTCGGTTGTATAGCTGCCCATAGGTACCATAGAACCGACAGCGACAGGTTCCAGCTCGGCTGGTCTGCACCTGAAACTTTTAGGGTGTTGGTTCATATTAAATAGTTATTTTTGCAAAGCCAATTATTTATTTATTTATTTTGTCAATAAAATTCAATTTACAAAATTCTGAATTTTTCTTAAAATTACTAATAACTTTTACAGCGAAAATTTACAAAGAAACAAATCACAAATCTGCTGAATTACCTTAACAGTGATTAATTAAAAAAGAATTATTATTATTAATTTCAATAAATGACGCAACTCCCTAGAAGCAACCAACCTGGCGTTTACTACATTCTGCGAGGGCTCATTGTAGGCTCACAACACCAGCAGGGTTCAATTGCCGGCCAATGCAGATTTTATTTTTTATAAAAATAGTGTGACGGGTTGGCTTGTATTTTATACTTATGGTTATTTACACAACATACACAACAATATACACAATACGTACAATTTAAACAGTGTAATTCTGGGGGTGGGGGTATAAATGGAGCATTATTACACTTTTTTAGGCGTTTCGCCCCCCTCAGAGATAAGTTTGTAAAAAGGCGAGGACCTTTTTGTGTTTTCCAGTTGTTTTATAGTTTTTAAAGGTAAGAAGAAAAAGAAAGTTTTTACATATTTCTTATTATCTTCCAGTTTAGCCGGAAATGGCACATTTTAAATTTCCTAATGGAACAACTTATATATTTTACTACTGTTATATCCCTGAGATAATTGTTAATAAAAATGTAACGTTTTTAAAAGATTTTAGGCCCTATTGCTTTTGTAGGTATAAGCAATTGTAAAATTACACAATAACATTGTAGTACTACCTCGACCTTTAGTTTAGCTCTTTTTTTCTTTTTTTCGAGCCAATAGTAATTTAATAATAATACCTCTAAGGCAAAAAAAAATTCTTGTCTTGGACTTTTATTTACAATCTCCTTCACCTTGTTACTTTTTTATCTTTCTTTTTGCTCTTCAATATTTGTATTAGTCGATTAACAAATTTTTCTGGTAGGTTTGCTTCCGCAATGTATGTATGTCAACTATACTTTTTCAAAGGTCATAACTAGTGACTCTTTTTCGTTTTTCATTTTTTTGGGTCTGTTTTTTTTGTTTTTTTTTCTTGGTTGCCCTCTCCCAAAAGCAATTGTTGCGAACAGGTCTGTATAATAATAGTTATATAAAGAATAAATTCGAGTTGCGCAAAACGTAACTTCCCAAAGAAACACCAATTATTATTATTTAAATAGAAGCGTGCCAAGAGTCACTGCTTACTGTAGATATTATTTTTGGTGGTTTTAATAATTTATTAAATTTTATAAATTAACATACGAAAGCTTTTTAATATTAATTTATTATTTTGTGGTTAAAACACTCAGCTTGTGTAAAAGCCAAAATTGGACATATTTATTACATACATATATTTCTATTTCCATTGGTTAAAAATTGCTAAAGCTAAGAAAATCAATTGCAAATGGAGTAGTCAAATAGCATTTGCCAAAGCAATTAGCATTTAAAAATGAGAAAACACCATTTGCCAAGGAAAATAGCATTTCCCTAGACAAAAGCTATGTCCCTGAAACTACCATTTGCCTGTAAACAAAACGTTAAAAAATGGGTTTTGTTGTGATAAGGTACGTTTAAGATTTTTATTTTTTATTATAAGTTATAAAAAGCATATATCCGGAAATGCTTTGTTTTCTAAATACAGGTTGTTAAACAAAAAAAAGCTTTTTAATAATATTTTACCTATTTCTAATCTGATTTAAATAAAATTTTGCAGTGTTATATACCCTAAATATATTTCCTTGGACTAGTAATGACTCGACCAGTACCTCAAAGAAAATGTTCGACAAAACAAATACACTAGTGGCTTATGTGCCATTTTTATATTTTATTTAAATTGGGCAAATAAAAATACAATATTTTCAGGCTTTATTTGTATATTGCTTAATTAAAAAACAACCAAAAGTGATAGAGAAAAAAACATTATAAAATTTGTTAGTTAACATGTTATTTCTATTTAATTTTGCATTTTTGGGTAATATTAATAAATATTAACACAACAATATTTAAAATAGTTCACAAAAGAAAAATTTTCCCATGTTTTTGTGTAGTCCAGGGACATGTAATTAAGTAATAAAGTGAATTTTACTTTTTCTTCCTAAAAACCAAAAAAAAAAAAATCCAAAACAGCTGTATTTTTACATGCTTTCCTTAAATAAAACATAAAACTTGCACAAAAAAACAGTGGCGTACATTTTTTTAGAAATATTCGTTTAGGTATCGTTTGTGACGCTATTGGATCGAAAAATGTAATAAATTAAAGTAAAATTTGCCAAGTAATGCTGCAAATACCATTTAAAAGTTTACTTAAAATTACACCAAAAATATATAAGGTATTTACTTAAAAAAAAAACATATCTTAAAATATTTTTAATATTTTCTATCTGGAAAATAATGTCCTTTTAGACCCGTGTTTATATGAAAGTTTCCTTATATTTTCTAATATAATTTTTTTAAACACATTTTGCAACACCCAGTATGAAAGTTAAATTGTATTTAAAAATTACATAATTTGTTACCTAGTGTTTAAACAAATTTTATTTGTTTGTTATCTTGCTTAATACTAGCAACATAACATACAAATTTACTAATCGACATAAAAGTGTTCTGACTTTTAATTTCACCCATTAAGTACCAAACGTAAAATACGTAATGAGATTTTAAAGCTTTTAAAACGCGTAGTAATTCTGTATCAAATATTTGGTCGGCGAGGATTTTTAACTATAAATTGATTAAGTGTGCACGTGACTAATGGACATTTCTTTTAAATTTTCATATAATGTTACAAAATTTGTATTAAAAATTGTATGATTATATCTTTTTGCTTTAAAAATTACATCAATAAATGTGTGTTAAAAATTACTTTTGATATAATTAAATTTCACGTTTACTGATCGCCAGAAAAAGAAAACACAAAGAAAAATTGATTACTTTTTGTATCGATAATAAATGCATAAATTCCTAATTTTATAATACTAAAGGTAATTCTTGTATTCATTGCTTTAAACAAACCTACTCATATTATTGTCTCAAGGGGAACTACTGCGATCGATATCTCAAGAAAAAAATAATAGTAAATCCGGTTTCTCGTAGAAAAAGAACTACTTTAGTGGACTGTATTGATATTTTGACAATTAATAAACATATGGTGGTCAAAAATTATAACGACAAAAACCCTAAAAGTCCATTTTTGTTTCAATAAAAACTAATATTTTTTATTACCTTATCCTATTTGGTATTACCAATAATTTTTATAAGGATATTTATTCCAAAAATGTATAGCTTTTAAAATATATACAATTTAATTTTTATCTATTCTAGCAATGCTTTTTGAGCCTTTTTTTGTTGTTAATATGGTTCAAAACTTTTTAAAAACATTTCATTTTTTTGTTAAACGGTGACGTCATCTACGTTGCGTATTTAACCATGTTTGAATACATCCCGGACAATGATTTAAAAACAATATAGATATCTTTGTCGGGCAAGCTTATGCATCGTACTCATTAAACACTTTTTTCGGTCATTTGTAAACTATTTGTACATGGCAATTTTTTTTATTTTATTCCGTGTAACCTAAAGTACATATTAACCCTAAGAAATAAAGATCATAATCATAGCCTAAAAATTTATTTGGCTATGACGCAACGGTTTACAAACCTACATTTTCTTGATTATTTATATCGTCATTTTTGAATAAAGTTTAAACCACTGAGACGAATGCGGTAAGCAAGAAAATTTGAACTAAGAACTGCTTATTTAAGCTTTTAGTTGGCCCTAAAGGCGAATTGCGGAAGTGGGGAAATTTTATAATGCTATGAGTTACAATTCGAGAGAAGAATTGCAAAGTTAAAATATTGAGATTTTAGTAAATTTATTTTTGTACAAAAGTTAATATTAACTGAGATACAGGGTGTCGGAGTTCAAAAATATTTTTAATTTTAAACCATAAACATAACCAACTTTCCGGTAATCTTTGGATCATATTAAGAAACTTTTCTATATACAACTTTTTTCCCAAATAAATATTTAAAAAACGGCAGCAAATCGCGTTTCTGTTTAATTGAACGTGCTACGACATTTTCTTACGTTATTTAGTGCAACCCAAAAATGCCAATAACCACAACTGCCTCATCATAAACGATTAATTTAATGTATTTATCCATATACTTCTTGGTTGCACTAAACCACTTAAATGCAAATATCTTGAAAACGGTGGCTCAAAGCCATTCTTACAAAGTACACCTTTTTGTGTAGAAAGTATATGATAATTTATCAGTTAACTTAAATGACACACACAGAGTAGCACAAAAAGTTGGGACATTGTAAAGAAAATAAAGAAAGTTGTGTAGATGGCGGCCTCAAGTAAACACCTAAAATTGATTATTGGATATAAATAGCTTATATGAAAAAACCCCTAGGTACCAAGTTTTATTACAATATTCAAAATGTATTAAATATTATTAATATAATTTAAAGAAAAAATAACTTTGACACCCTGTATCTTAATTAATATCCACTTTTGTACCAAGGTAAGTTTAGCTAAAGCAATATTTTAACGTCGCAATTCTTCTGGTAAATTTTGGCCCATTACTTAGGAACCACCCTGTATAGTAAGTATTGACACAACCGTTTGTGAAATATTTTAGATTAAACGTTTAAGTCCTTATTAAAAAATCTTTTGTATTCCTTCACGCTTTACCTAGGCTATCCAAATTTTTCCTAAAGGTGTATGCAAAATGCGCCAAGACACACAGAACAATTTAACACAATGTAAAAAAATTAAATAGAGACTTGGATACCCTGTATCTCTTTAACGACCAACTTTTCGACTAAAATAAATTGCATTAGATCGTTGTACTTTGACCTAAAGAATTTGTAATAGCATTTTGTACAGGCCTTCGAAAGACTGCCACGTGCCCTAGATAAAGCCTAACTGCCTTCTCACATTAGTGGGACGGGAAGCCGGGTGAGTCTTTCCCTCATTTTACACTAAGCCAGATTTGCCAGACAAAGTGATAAATAATTATATGGAGCTTTTGAGTTTGCCTGATTTTCCGAAATCTTAACGTATGATAGGTCTTCTTAAACTCCATACACTTTGATAGCGTCGGTCCGTCGCCCGGCTCCCACTAATGTGAAAAGGCAGTTACTTAATATTCTTTCTGCGTTGGTGTTAAATCACAAAATGTGCTCAAAGGCTTTTTAATCTGTTTAATTCATTTTTTACTTAGCTTATAATCAAACTAATTGCGATATATAAGCTAATATTTAGCACACTTTGAATAAAATTAAAATAATAAAAAAGATAATAATAATCGACAAATTTTGACAATTGTCTGGTATCTTCTAAACCAATCAAATTAGCGTTAAAAAAACCGCCGTCCGGTGGTTTTTTTAATAACGTGTATTAAGACCGCCGAAAATGTTATTTAAATTATTATTACCGGCAATTTTTACTTATTTTATTGGTAGAAGCCGCCATCTGACGGTTTGGTTATAAAAAATTTAAAAAATCGCCGAAAGGTAGTTAAAGTTAATCCGACCTTAATAATTATTTAATTTTCTGTGCCGTAAGCTTTAAGATTTTTGTGGTTTAATTGTTTATTATTCTGGTTTAGTTTTTAGCACCCTTTCAAAAATCAAATTAAAGTAGTATAGCGTAATAGGAACAGGCATAAAACCAATATTGTTTTATCCTAATGTTTCGTGGCTGGATTGCCACTTTATCAAGGGCCTATAATTAAAAATGTAACATTTAAAAACTATTTCGTCACAGTGTCCCAATATAAAACATCAAAAAACACCGTTAAAAAAATATTGTCAGGCAGAAATGTCGAACAAGAAACTTATAAGGACGTAATCGTTAGCATAAAAGTCAGCAATTAAATATTAACTTAAAATTCTTCAAAAATAGAAAACTATTTGTCTTAAAACTAAATTAAAACAAAAACAAAATATTTAAAAAAATGTATCAAAAATTTTTAAGAAAAAAGTATAGAAAGAAAAGTTAGTAACCTATCCGGAATTTAAACTCTAAACCTGTGGAACTATTTTTTTAGTTAATAATATAATTAAAGAAATAAGCCGTGTCTATAAATTATTTATCTTGTAACTTTTTTTTATTTTCTGAGAAATTTAAAGTTTGTGTCACCCTCAGTACATGCCTACTTTAATTGGTAAAACCAGAGACAATTTGAAACTATAATTGTCTTTGGCAAAGTTTTAGTTCTATAAAACAATTAGTTTTTTATTGCCGCTAAAATACACCTGGCTTTTTTTTGAAAAAAAACGTTATTCTTTTTACTTATGAAGAACTTCGACAAAATCTTCGTAGGTGTCAAACGTGTTTTCCAGTGTTATTTTAGGTTGTTTAACAATAATAAAAGTAAAAATCAATAATATAACAAATAATTATTAAAGTTAAGTTACTTACTAACTATTATTTGGCGGTCTTTTATAAAGAAAACCGCCAGACGGCGAGATCTTTCTGATAAAATAAGTAAAAACCGCCGGTAATAAAAAAATCATATTTGCAACAGTTTTTTATACGCAAATGGGTAAAACCGCCGTTTTTTCTTATAATTGATGAAAAACCACCTGCAATCGTTTAGCCAGTGCCTTTAATTGAAACAACTTATTTTCTTTGCACGAAACGTATATCCCAAAATCAAGTTTAGCTAATCTTTTATTAATTACTTGACAAATTACTAATTTGATTTTATAATTTATGTGTTTTTTTTTTAATACAACTTGCAAAATTAAGTAAGCAGTAAAGGTCTGCCCATACTTGTTCATTTAGTTTTAGGGGGTAAGCCATTCTAGAGTCTGAAAAGATAGCTAAAGATTAATAACTTTTTTCTCAGAAACTAACAAACCTAATAAAATGTGGTGGAAAGCCTTTTATTCTTGGAGTATTTAACAGTGCCTTTACATTGTTTAGTTGCTGTTTAGGGTGTTTAGATTTCGTTGCATTTGCAGGGTACCTGAGTGATTATTAGAGATAGAGACTTGCGGTTTTCGCGAACTGTTGCTATTTTTTTATGAAACGATAAATTAAACTAAAAGATTTTTATGGCTTTCTTAATTTTTCACTTACAGGGCGAAATTATTTTTTTCCGTTTTTGGACACCCTTCGTATCTTAGTTGTCTTGTTACTAACAACAAAAATGAGAACTGATATTGGTAGATATTATTACCTGGAATCTAGGGGTGAAAGTAGATTTTTTTTTTAATTATATATTTTTTGAGATATAAAACAAATATCTGATTTTTCTTATGGAACACCCTGTATATTTCTAATTTAATAAATTTTAAGGGATAAGAGCTTTTTAAAAATATAAATTGCCTTATAGTTTTTTAATGTTTTTAGACCCTAAATTGATGTTCTTAAATTTAAAATTGAATTTTGCATTGACTCTGTATCCAAAGAATAAAGTTAGCGCTTAGTTTATAAATTATTAACATTTAACGGCAAAATCTAAGTTTTAACTATTTCATGTCAACCAGCACCTCTATTCATTCCTCGGTTCCGCAGATTTGTTCACTAACTAAATATTTTAAATTAGCTTTACTTCGTTTATATTTAAAACCCTTGTCCAAAATCAGTATGCATCCATGATTTAAAAAAAAAAATCATTTTATTTTGGGCAAAATAGTAGAATACTGCATATCAAACTATAACCAAAATAATATTGAAATTTAAATTTTAAAGATAACAGTTTTATACATGGTTTTCTACTATTTTGTTTTTAAATCAAATGTTTTTTTAATTGTGAATACATACTAATTTTGGACACTGTTTTGAGTATAAACACAGTGGCGTTGATCCAAAATATTTAGTTTTTAAATTAAATAATTAGTAAACAAACTTGCGGAACCAAAGGGTAAGAAGGGTTACTGGAAGAGGCAAAGTACAACTAAAAAAATAGAACTTGGATTTTGCTGTAAAATGTAGATAAATTTTAAACCTTAAGGCTAATTGTATTCTTTGTTATTAAAAATAATAATTTAGGGTCTAAAAACATAAAATAACTATTAGTGATTAAGTATATATTTTTAAAAAGCTCTTATACTCTATAAATATAAGAATAAGAATTATACCGGGTGTTCAATAAGAAAAATGATATGTTTGATTTACAGCTTAAAACATAATATATTATAAACAATAATTTAACCACACCACTCGATTCTACGTAAAAAATGTTAAGCTGAAATTGCAACAAAATCCGGACACCCTGTACAACAGAAAATATTACCATTACAGTATATCTTTTTTATTCCCTTATGGGCGGACCGCTTACTCCCGTGATTTTAAAGATAAAGTAATAGGCAATAAAAAATTAACTAAGTATACAAAGGACCACAGAAATAGGTAATTTTTTTTAAATTTTTGGTAAAATGGCTCCATTTAAAAAATCGCAAAAAATTTCTGGAGAATTGTTAAAAATAAATTAACATATGCAAGATAAGGAAGACAGACCCTCCCGTTAAAGCCGACCTAATCTGGTATACAGATGGCTCCAAAACGGATCACGGAGTCGAAGCTGGTATATATGGAGACAAACCGAGCGAGGACGAAAATAAACATCTGTCTCGTACAACACCCTACAGTGTTCCAGGCGGAAATTATAGCCATAGAACAATGTGCTAGGGAAATTATTAAAGAAGTTACATGGATAAGACCATAGTAATTTATTCTGACAGCCAGGCAGCAATCAGGGCGGTGACTTAATGCAAGATCAGCTCCAAGCTGGTGCAGGACTGCTTAACCGCCCTGGAAGAGGTGGGTGCATCTAACAAGCTAACTATTGCCTAGGTACCAGGCCATGAGGGCCACCAGGGCAATGAGGAAGTCGATAAACTGGCAAAGGAGGGTGCTGGCAGGGCAATGGTAGGCCCCGAGCCCTACTGTGGTATTCCGTCATGCTAAGTAAGGTCATCTATTAGATCATGGATCATGAGGAAATCCCGGTGATTAAAAACACCAAGACAGCACCAGGCGAAAAAATGCATAAAAGGCATACTCGCTGGAATTATCAAAAGACCTTCTGAATCACAACCGAAAGGCAGTTAAGAATTATTGTGGGTCAACTAACAGGTCATTGCAGACTGAATAAAAACCTGGAAAATATAGTCCCAACAGAAGTAAACCTATGCAGGTTCTGCCAGAAAAAAGAAGAAACCGCAGAATACATATCTAATCTAATCTAATTTATGCAAAATAAAAAAGAACCCTGTGTACTTTTTCTAATTTGAACAAATTTTATAAACTAAAAGTTATTTTGAAAAAATAGAAAATTAATTTGTTAAACAAATAAAATTAATAATTCAGATACGTGTTAAATAAAAAGTTTAATCTTGTTCTATTTTTGTTTAAATATTTTAATGAAAAAGCGGCAAATGTTTGACTTAATAAAAAAATAATTTTTATGTTTTAATTTTAAAATATTAAAAACTAATATACCAATTTATTTATTATTGAAAAACAAACGAATATCTTTATTTACTATTAATTTTCAATCTACACAACGGCGTCCGGATATACGACGCCGTTGTGTATGACCAGAGCAATACCATCGAAAGCCGTATTGATAGAGGGGTATATATATAATATTATATATTAAAAACAACTGTAAGCAGTTATAACATGTAATAAGGTCAACAAACTTGTAAAGATGTTGCCAGGTTTATTTTGTTCTTAACGTTTTATTTCCGGACTTATTGTTTAAATAAAAAAATACGGCTAAATTTACCTTTTATAGGTAATAGGAAATATGCTTAAAACGTTCTCCGTTTGCTTTTCAACATGCATTTAATTTCCGCTCAATACTATTTCTCGCTGGCAGCACAATGTTTTCATTGTTTAAAATTTGAGCCCATTGATTTTGTAATTTCTCAACAACTTAACACTATTAATGGATTCAATTAAAATAAACACTTTTATAATAGAGTGGCAACTGTTTTTATTTTACTTTTTAATTAAAACTCTCTTGATGTACAGCTTATCCAGCCGCCAAAAAAACCTAAAGACTATGTAGTTTTCTTTCGAAACGTCAGAATTATTCAAAGGTCGAAGAATTGTTTAAATACCGGCAATGTTAAAGTAAGATTTAAATGTTAAGTTATCGACATTTAGGACTTTTTTACTTTAGGATCAGTAGTAATTGATTTCGGTAATAATTATTGTTGGTATAAAGTAATGTCGCTAGAAGTAACGGTCTAGAGTATAGAATGTTTATTTAATAAAATAGTTTGTCTCTTTTAAAAGCAAGTGAAGAGGAGTTTTAAAGTAAAGTAACAACAGTGTTTATTTGATCATAAAAGTGTGAGTTGCAAAATTATTTCGCTCAGCAAATCATAAACAATTAAATTATTTTTTCGTGAGTGAGAAAAGATGCATGTCTTAAAACCAACGGAGGACGTTTTTATCATATTTCTTGTTGAAAGGTAAATCAGCACCTATTTTATTTTTGCTACAATTTGTTTTTAATGTACTTAAGGCTTTCAATAAATTATTTAAACAAAATTTAAAAAGTAATAAAATTTAATGTTTTTTCATTATCCTGTATTTGTATCGTTTATTGTGGTGTACTGATATTATTAGGAGGTAAACTTTGTAAATTAAATTGTTTTTTTTTTGTAATTGCTTATCTCCAGAAATACTAAACTAACCATGTAGTTTTTTTTTTACAGTCGGTAAGCTACAGGATTTAGAAGTGCTATAGGCTATATTTTATTTTGATTAAACAATAAGTTCAGATAACAATAATGGCCTATGTTTATCAAGCTAGCAACAACAGTAAGCAAAATATAATAAAAAAATGTCAAATTGCACTACAAGGGTTGAAAAAGTTTTCGACGAGAGCGTTAAATTTTAATTGCCTTTAAAGCCTACGTTTCCGAAAAATCATCTCCGTTGTTTATCGTGGGACAAAATTGCATTTTATGTAACTTACTTTTTAAATATTGCAAGTAATAAGAGTACAGTTATATAAAAACTAACTTTTGTGATAATAAAACCTAAAGATCCTTGCAAAAATAATGGATCCCAAGTGTATTTATTCTTTTCACTACGGTCGTCATCTAAGGCTACAATCTTTACGAATTATGCTTCGGCTGGTAAAACGGGAAATACATAAATCACAACGTATACGCCCGTTGGGAGAAAAAGATAATGTGAGAAATATACATCCAACTATCTGTTTTATTTTTATCATATTTTTATGATGCTGTAAAATAATTTTAAAACGTATCTATTTACTATTAGGTGTGTTAATAGATGTTATTTATTTGGGTACACGCCAATTAAATAAATAACATCTATTAAATGAATCCGCCAAATCAATACAGAACATATCTTCAATTAGGTGTGTTATTTAATATTTATTGTAAGTTTATAACTTTTCATTTGGTTTAAATTACTGTAACCAATAAACAATTTAAACAAATTAAACCAACAAAAAAAATAAAAATAAAACGCTTTAAAGTTAAAAATTATTTAAAAAAAAATGAAAAAAAAAGAAGTCAGGTAATAATATAATATGGTATTAAAGTATAAAAAGCTAATATTTATTTCGTCATTAACAATAAAAAGTTGAGCACATAATATGTTATTACCCGACTTTTTTTTTTTTAATATAGTACCTTTTTTAGTTCTGTAAAATTTACCACAAGTTTGTCGGTTTTGAATGCACTCTTAATATCTTTTTTACCGACTTTACTCTTTATTATCTTGGCATACAAAGCAAAAAACAAAGAAAGTACGATACGAGATACGAAGTACAATAAGTCATCTAGTCTAAAATGTTTACATACCGGTATTCGCGTTAGACCGTCTCTTTTCCACACAATGCCTATAAACGACTTTATTTGGCTGAATCTGTATACCTATCTAGAAGCAACTGCACAAACAACGTACGACAGAAAAAAATAGGTGTATTACCTTTTTCTCTTGCGATCTTCACCTGTGTTTTTTTTTATGGGACTACCGCAAAAGTGCAACATTTCAAATAACAGAAGAATTTTTAAAATTGGTCTACAAGCACCGCAGTAATCGCGTAACCTAAACACACAAAAAACATATAGGCGAATTGTGAACCTCCTCATTTTTAAAGTCAGTTGAAAAATACTCTAGACACCTTTTTAATTGGCCTTAATAGACTTATGAAAAAAATAGAAAATTCTATGCCAAATTGTAGTTATTTCGACAAGTGTGTATTTCAAATTTATATGCTAATTTTGCGTACTCCTAGTCGTTTAAGAAAAACGCTCGAGCAGGTCAATTTTTAATTTTAGGAGATTTTTTTGCTACCAACACCCCCTTAAATGCCACCTACTAAACTATCATCAAAATAATATATTATTATATCTTTAAATTTACCCTTAAATTTTGGGGTAAATTACACCTTCTCTCAACCCCTATTTTTGTTTGGGATTTTGGAAGGGAGATAAACTTCGGCTTGTTGCAGTTAAGGGGGTGAAAGTAGACAAAAAATGTTTTCTCCTAAAATTAAAAGTTACCGAGTTTGAGCGTTTTTCCTTAAATGACCTGAAATGTCTAAAATTACCACTGTTGCGTTTTCAAATGGCCACCCTGTATTTTTATCTTGTACCGTGTATAATATGTTTACTTATTTTTAAACGGTTTAACTTAGCTTTATCTGTTCATTTATTATTTGTTATTTGGGTCAAATGTAGTAATCGAAATCTGACCGATAGATTCAAAATTTGGTACACACTCTTAATTAGTATATGACAATACAATATAATAAATTCTTGTGTGATTGTAAGTCCAAGATGGCCGCTGATACGAAATGACGGTTTTTATACAACTTTATTTTAACCACAATATAAATATAATGAAAGAGCTTGATTGGTAGAATAGAGCTCACTATAAAAAAACTTTAAATCCAAGAGGACCCCCGCCACAAAATGGCGTGTTACATATTTTCCACAACTACTTCAATATAAAATTGTTTGCTAGTTCTGGTTAGTTATAATAAAACATTAAATGAACTTAAAAATATGAGAAGTATTAACTAACAAGAAAACAAAAAGCTTAAAAATATATTAAAAAAAAATGGCTAAACGGTTTTATTGTATTAAAAGCTAAAACATTATTCGGTAAGTCTTAGCCACCAGAGGGCACCAATTTTCTCATCAATTTTGGGTATTGATTGGATAAATTATAAAATCGTTGGGCACTTGAAATTTATAGAATAATAAAAAGTAATCCAACGGTTAGCGTGGATTTGTACCATTTATAAAAATTAATTTTATGGAAAACTCCATAAGAAATTTATTGTATCTAAAAATTTGATATATAGAAACTATACATGAAAAATAATATCATTTATATGACTTTTACAACTTCGCTGAGTTATCCAAAGGTCGACATTTTGGATAACTTTTCGCAATAAAATTGGATCAACGGCATCTATGGCAGCTCGAATGTTGTTTTTTAATTGTAAAAGTTTTTTGAGAGTTATTAGTATACACTTTGTTCTTTAGACAACCCGAAAGAAAGAAATTTAATGGTGCAAGGTAACAGGATCTTGGGGGTCGATTTACATCAAAGTTTCTAGAAGTTATGCGATAATCGAATTTTAGGCGCAATAAAGCGATTGTTTCATGGCTTGTGTAAGAAGTTGCGCATTCTTGCTGATCGGAGGTATGTGTCGCAGTCATAAAAACCTACAATTATTTGACCTTTAGATAATCCGAGAATCCTGTCCAATTGTCGGATTAAAAGGTAGAATGTGTGCGGCCGGCCTTAAATCTTAGGTAAAACTCACTAAGTGACATTTTGTGGTTTAGGAAATAACAACGATTTTATACAAAAGTTGTGATAAAGAAGGAAAGATTACCCATCTTTTTAATGTATAATATTTTAATGCAGACTAATGAATCTCATAAATGTAAGTAATAAATTATTTATACAAAAACGTTTGCTATAAATAACTTTTGTACAATGTTTTTACCAAAATTTATCTAAGGACTATTTCCTTTTAACTGGCAATATGTAATTCGAAATTGTGTTATAATGTAAAGAATTAAATAAATGCCTAATAAAGCCAATTAAGTTTTTGGAAACCATGAATATAAAAATTTTCTTTGCTTAAATCGTACTTAATGAACAAATATTTTTTTGTTTAAATACCCTATTTAAAAAATATATATATTTTGTTAATTTTTTTAATTATTAACCATCTCCATAAACAGTCTGTAGAACTTTAATAATGAAATATTTAAATGTAATATATTTTGTTAAATATAATTAATTTATAATTTTACCTGCCTAATTTGTTGATTTATTTTATATGGTATTAAATTACTTTTGTTTTAAATAATTAGATTTAAAAGTATGGACATTAAACATAAAAGATACACCAGAGTCAATAAGTCAAAAATATTGTTATTTGATAAAATAATTTGGTGAAAAATAATGTGTTTAGATACAATTTTAATTAAATAAATTCATAAAGCGTATGTACAGGTTGTTTTTTTTTGGTTGGGTATATAGGTATAGTTTAAACGGTAAAAGATACAAAAGAGTAAGAGACGTGTCTCGTATTTTTTCAGTTCTTAGTATAATTGTTCAATCAGATCCAAGCTAACTTGATTGGCTTAGAAGATACCTACATGGTGATTTTTAAAATTCGTCGATTTTCAATGTCTTATTAGTATAAAATAAATTTACAAGTTTTTAAAATTTTGACGTTAAATTCAGTGGCCTATTTAAAATAAATATAAATGTTTTAGATTTTGAAATATTACCCAAACTTTTTTATATTTATTTTAAATGAGACTGATGTGATGAG
>JACEGR010003475.1:0-104139 GCA_014170235.1 Listronotus bonariensis | reverse complement strand
CCAATTATTGTTACGTAGTAGAAATTCTATTCCCAAGAAATAAAACCCCCAAACAATAAAACCACTTTGCATTTGCTAGAACATTTAATTTTTATAATGCAAATTAAACAGAACCAAGCTTATAATTATAACTCTTATGTTAAAGTTAATCACAAACATTAAAATTAATCTAAAAAAGTATTTAGCAGGGCCGGAATACTTTTTCCTAATTTAAAGATATTAGATTAGATTAGCTTGGAGGTGGATCGTACATAAATCCTTTTAATCATTGCAACCTGCTCAGGTTTATTGTGTGTCCTCCATCCGTATGTTAGAGTACGCTAGCCAAGCCGGTCTTTTTAATCAGATTCTATAAGCTTGAAACTGGCACCTTGGTAAATCTTACCTTTTAGGTTTTTCTTCACCCAGCCTTTCAAACCGCAGACGACAAAGGGCTTCACAGTAGCACCATAAGTGTTCTGCGGTTTCTTCTTATTCCTGGCAGAACCTGCGTAGGTTTTCTTTAGCCACTCCCATAGTTTCCAGATAGTTATTTAGTTTGCAATGACCTGTTAGTTGACCCACTAATATTTTTACCGCCGGTAATAATTCAGAAGGTCTTACGTAAATTCTGGCGGATATGCCTTAATTAATATTAATAAAGGTATACTTTATGTATGACCCAGTGTGCGCTTATTTTAATAGCCATTTTCCCTTGAGCTAACACCCTACTTTTCCACACACGTTGGATGTCAAATCCTAATTTAATAATTTACTATACAAATTCCATTTTCCGAACCCTTCCTAATAGAAGTACATTAAATTGTAATGGTCAATTTGGAAAACTAATTTTAGCCGAAAATTATTCAGGCACTGGGATTAATTACGGGCTTATTCACACGGTAATCAGCAATGCCGGGTGAGTTTAGTTTTAATTTTAACTAATAACGGGAAATAAATCATACAAATTGACATTTGTATGGGTACTACACGTTTAGAATACAGTATAAACCTTGTTGTTATTATTATACAGCGTGGATCATAATTTTGGCACCACAAAAAAACTTATTTAGTTGAATTTTTCATAAAAAAACACCAATTTTTTAAATTAAAACAGTAATAGAAAACGGACAAATAAATTTTGTTCAAATTTAATCTTGAATAACTTTTTGGTTTTTTGACCAGTTTTCATTGTTTTTAGGTCCAGTTGTAATTTAATGTCACATTTTTTTACCAGTGCGTATGATTTTAGAGCCTTATTTTTCTTAACATTTCTATCTATATTCAGAAAAGAAATACAAATTTTTATTTTTTTATGATAAAAAATTAAAAAAGATATAAGTTGTTAAGTTAATTTCGTAGTTTCCAAATCAGTAATTAAATTTTTGTTATCTCCCAAGATATACAGCGTATGACAAAATGTATAATTAAAAAAAAAAAAAAAAAAAAAGAAAAGACGGGTCTTTAAAATTCAATACACCGGTAAAAAGATGTGACGATAAATTATTTTACAGGGTGTTCGAAAATTTGGGTCAAAATTTTACATTTCACTATTCCTTGATAACACCTAATCCTATAAAACTTTTTGCATAATCATTATCATTATATATAATAAAACTAAGTTGATAAAATGTGCATGCGGATAAAACTTGAAAAGGAGTCCCGATACGATAAAGGGAGTTATATAGTGTGATGGCCCTTTATCCCCCCTTGAACAAGAAAGTTTCCGTTTTACCCTAAAGGGCGTATTTTTAAAGATATAAGGACTCTTTCAACCCTTCAACTTGGAAATTAAGTGTAGTGGCGCCATCTGTTGTCGAGTATTTAAACTTCATTCAGAACAACGGTTATTTGGGTCTCATATCAACTCCCGAGCGAAGCCGGGAATCATAGGTAGTATATAATAAAACTAAGTTGATAAAATGTGCGTGCCGTTAAAACTTGAAAGGGAGTCCCGATACGATAAAGGGACTTATATAGTGTGATGGCCCTTTATCCCCTCTGGAACAAGAAAGTTCCCGTTTTACCCTAAAGGGCGTATTTTTAAAGATATAAGGACTCTTTCAACCCTTTAACTTGGAAATTAAGTGTAGTGGCGCCATCTGTTGTCGAGTATTTGAACTTCTTTCAGAACAACGGTTATTTGGGTCTCATATCAACTCCCGAGCGAAGCCGGGAATCATAGCTAGTATATAATAAAACTAACTTAATAAAATGTGCGTGCCGATAAAACTTGAAAGGGAGTCCCGATACGATAAAGGGAATTATATAGTGTGATAGCCCTTTATCCCTCCTCGAACAAGAAAGTTTCCGTTTTACCCTAAAGGGCGTATTTTTAAGTGACTCTTCCAACCCTTCAACTTGGAAATTAAGTGTAGTGACGCCATCTGTTGTCGAGTATTTAAACTTCATTCAGAACAACGGTTATTTGGGTCTCATATCAACTCCCGAGCGAAGCCGGAAATCAGAACTAGTAAATAATAATCGTGATGGAAGAAGCTGCAACTGGACCAAAATATAATTGAACTTGGCAAAAACACCAAAAAGTTATTTAAGATTAAACTTAAACAACTGGTATTTAACATAAGTTTACATATTTTAACTTACTATATTTTAACTTACTATAAGGTTTTTAAACGTTTAAATTAAAACTGGAGTGGATGGTGCTATCTAGCAAAACTATGAATAGAATTAGTTGTGCAAGAAAAAAGAACCATAGTTGGAAGAAAAATTTATTGAGGAGCGCATTATGCCAGATTTGGTCAAAACCTTTTTTAAGAGCAACGATCTGGAATTCACCCAGAGGGGATCTGTTTCAGTTGTGCGATACAAAGGAATGAAGATCTGCTGTAGATCTCAATACTTGGTGTTTTTTGGAATACCATCTTGATCAATCGTACTTGTATATGTATAGCAATGCCGTAAGGAAATTACTACCACAAGATGCAGCTAAAAAAACAGTTTCATAAAACCTAAAAACCCGATGCTTTCTGTTCGATGTAGCAACAAAATACCCACAGCATGTCAAATAACTATCTCAATAGCCTAACGCACCAAGCAGTCACAATCCATCTCTGTACACTCATACACAATTCTTAATTTTAAATAAATTTGACATGAAACGTATGGTAATAGTTATTTATGTAATAGGTGCATAAAGTGATGCGTTTTTTTACAAATGGGAGTTTGACAGCATGAGCCGCAGGCGAGTGCAGCAACTCCATGAGTAAAAAAACACTTATGTATGTGTTACATGCTAGATATATTTTTTCCAGGACCGTATACTTTCCCATAATACCATTTAATTTTTGCAGCACAGCCATTATATTGCAACAAAAATTTATTGCCTCCTTATTTTTAAGAGACAATTATTCCCTTCATAACTATGAGTTTATTGTTTAATTTTACAAAATTGTATGTACTTACTTTTTGTAGAAATAATACTAAAACAGTATAAATTCCTTTTCAATTTCTTAGCCATTCAAATTCATTATTACTATTAATTTTCAATAATTTTTATTAAATTTATCTGCAAACTATCAAATTTTAAAACTAGTGACACATAAACTAAAAGAAATAATGACGAAATCAAAGGTAACTTGACCGTTTGGTTCAGTTGATGTCGCGTATATTGATACATTGCAGAAATTGATATTTAAGTTTATTGTAGTAGACATTGAAACATAACACTAATTCAAAGTGTGAAAATATGCTTTAAAGTGGTAAAAAGGCACTTTTTTTAACACTTTATGTAGTGTACTAGAATGGAGTACTTTACTTTTATGATAACAATTAAAAAAACAGCATTTTTTTAACGGTCGTGGAAAAAAAGTAATTTATGTGATAATAAAACCACTAAATGAATATTACTGTAGCTGCCGTAATCAGCAATACAATAAATCAAAAAGTTTTAAAATTAAATTAATATAAACACGTACTTAAAACATAAAATGTGCGTGCATTGCCTTTGCAAGTGATTATATCTAGAAATTATTAGTTTTATTATCGTTATACGTTTTATTACTTGACCTAAACATTGTTTGTTATTTTAATTATGATGTATTACTACATCGTTTGTATTTGATTCTATGATACAGACAAATTATTTTCTAAATATACAGAGTGTTTCCTAATTGCACTTAAAAAATAAGGGCTTATTTCTAAGCTAATTCTATAAAAATATATTTATATAGACAAAGTCTGGAAATGCATTGTTTCAAGAAGCAGGAGTGCAAGCATGTTTCTGCGATTTTAATGAAATTTGGCAGTGTGGTTCTAGAGTAAAGGGTTTATTTAGCTCTATCTAACTTGATTTTATTTAATCCAGTTGCGTCTCCGGGTGGCCAGACGAATTATACTGACAAAAAAATACACTACGGATTTATGTGCTATTTAAATCAATTCCTATGCCATTTAGCAAATGCAAAAAAAAAGCCATGACTACGGTAGAATTGGCATATTTCCTGTACCCTACAACAAACATTCGGGAATTTTTCCCTCTAAAGTCAAGCGCTTTTTGGACAAATATTATTTAATAGGTAATTGCTTGTCGAAGCAACTTTAAAAAAAATCAAAATTTGGCACATGGTTGCGTTATGAATGGCAAATGTCCTAAATTTTATATATTTCGAAAAGAAATTAGTTCGATATATCAATTAGTTTTTTAAAAATAAATGCTCCAGTTTATTCACTAAAAATTCCTTCGCCATTTTGTCAAGAGTAGTATTGGACACAGATGATCTGTAAAGGAATTTATTTATCCTGGCGGTCCTAATCAGGATAACGGGATACTGTTTTTAAATTATTGCATTGTCATCGGTCCTGATACGTGTGCAAAGTTTCAAAGAAATTGAATCCTGGAAGTTCAAAAATTAGGATCAAAGATTCCGTTACATAGATAGATAGATAGTTACAACCCAAGCTAATAAAAAGCGTGTTAAAAATCAAAATTTGGCACATGGTTCCAAGGTGAATGGCAAATGTCCTGAATTTTATATTTCGAAAAGAAAGTACAATATTTTATTAATTTAAGATTTAACCCAATATAACTTATAACAAAAAAGTATTGAAATGTAAATTAAAATTTAACAGAAATATAAAATCCAGGGTGGTCCATTTAAAAAATCATAACTCTATACCGTCACGCTTTTGTAAGAAACCCTGTATATATCAAAACATTTTTAAATTGGGAAGTTTGTGTCTCGGCTGTATATCTACGGAAAAATAAATTAAACAAATTTTGTGTATAACAAGTAAATGTTATTTTCTCTTTAATTTTTGAATACAAGAAATATACAGTGTGTTCCAAGATATGTGTTACAATAGATGAGCCAAACACGTTTAAATTTTTAAAATGTTCTTTTAATTCAATCGGTAAAATACAGGGCAAGTTGTTACTTAAAATATAAGAAATGAGTTTCTGGATACCCTGTAGTTATAATTTAGCCTAATTTCTTATGCATCTTTTTGTTTTACATGTTATAATTGATATCTAAGTATTAATGATTAAACAGTTAATTTTTATTATCTTTTTTAGGTTAAACTCAGCAAAGCAATGAAAAACCTGACAAATCGATTAGCGATTCGCAGGAAAAAGCATACTGGAGAGTTCATCGTCCACCACCTGGAATTCCAGGTTCTTTGGAACAAGTACCAGTACCCACTAGAAGTTGGAACGGTTTAAAACCAAGAAAAAGACTATAGAAGATTGTAAAAGAGAGGTTAGTGCTTTTTAGTAAAAATATTGCTATTTGTGTCAGTGTTCCAAATTTTATTGAATAAGAAAACTTTATGGGTTTGACAGACATTTAGTAAAGCAAATTGTGAAAAGAAAAAGTTAATTTTTAATCAAAAAACGGCTAAAAAACATGTTAACACCTTGAAAGAGTTTAGAAAATAAAACAAAAGGTTTTTTAAAAATATTTGTGTAATATCAAGATGAAATAAATATTATAATATCCAACCGAAATTTGTCAAAATTAGTACGGGAGTTTGTATTATATTTAAATTGTATTTCCTTCTTCCCTTATCTTTATTTTTTTAAGAATTTTGGACACATAAAAAAAATGCAATTTATGAATTTAGAATATCCAATTTGGAACGTTTTTTAGATAACTGACCATACCTACTCGTTTTTGTGTTCATCTTGAAAGAAGCATGATGCCGAAATTGACAGGAATCAAAATAAGGGTATTACATTTAAAATTTTAAAATTCTCTAAACTAGAAAGAAAACTATAAACTTGGCAACCTTGCAAATATAATTTTTAAATTCTTCATGTTCAGTTACCCCTTTGCACAAAATTTGACGATTTTAGAGATCAATGAGACCTCTGGGGGTCAACCGCGCAACCTAAGAAAACAGGTGATCGGACATGTTTAACCATTGAAATGGATATAAATATGATATTATTTATTTACTTTGTTATGTTTAACACGCGTTTTCGATCCTTGTGCGTGAACAGCTGTGTGTTTTGCTATCATCTTTATCAAAAAGTATTTCTTTTCTTATTAAAACGTTTAACGGTAAAATAATATGGTTGAAATTCGAGATTTCTTCTCCTTCCACTGTGCACACACAACTACTATCGGGAGTACAATTAAGGTATGAAAATACTGAGCTTAGCGTCAAAAACAGTTCTTCACTTTTTCCGAAAAAAGTTTTACATAGCGCTTTCTTCACTACTTAACACTAACAAAAAAATCTGTTAAACCATCAAGGGTACTACTTAAACTCACAAATAGAGTTTTAACTCACTTAATACGTATAAGTCTATACACATTCACGGCTATTCTGAAACTTGAACAGTATTTTAAACCGTTTCAATACCCGAAATCCGTAACGGAATCAAAGCTAGCTACCTGCATATTACCTGCTTTTTTTCGACTTTGTTTACGTTTAGCAGCGCCCCCATCGGTAGTTAAAATTGCCAATATGACGGTTGCTGAGATAATCCACCGTTTCGGTTTTTTCTACTAACCCCGTGTTAAGAAAAATTATTTATTATTTTTTGTTAAGTTTTTAAATAAAAGTAAAACAAATCAAATCAGTTTATTACGCAGTGGGCAGAGCGAATCTATATAAAATTTCTAAGCAGATAAAAAGGTCTTAGACTATCAAAGGAAATTACTTTTGTAAAACTTGTAAAAGGGTAAAGTTGAACCTCAAGGCACAGAAACAGATCTTTTGTATATGTTACGAAAATTGTATAGAAAAAACTTGTTTGTATATAACTTATATAGATAAAAGAAACAAGAATACTTTTTCTACACCGGACGAACTTTTAAAAGTGCCTGCTAATATTTTTTTTTCGTTTCGTCCAAAAATCAAGGCTTACTAGATATTTTGAAAAAACCCGTTTTTTTTTTCAAAAAATTTTTTTTTGCAATAGTTAAGTTAATATTTGAAAAGGAAAAAAAGTGTAAATAGGAAACTTGTAGATAATTATCTTCTTAATAGAAAGGTGTTATCCGATATTTAATGGATTAGTCTGTTTTTGACCTACGACAAAAACTTGCATTTTCTAACTGAAAACCATAGTTGGCTATTTTAGTTCTTAAAAAGGACTTTTAGAAGCTTTTTAACGATGTATCAAGATATACTTTAAATAAAAAATAACGTAGTTTTGGAACTAATAATGTGTTTTCTTAGTTTGTATAGGCGTTGTGCCCGAAGGCAACAAATTTGATTTTAAAAATATATAGCATAGGCAATACTAGTAAAATTTTCTATAATCTTTGAATAGTCATGTTCCTCTTCCTACTTGTCCTACTTGTTAATTGTTAGTATTTGTTATTCAATTTTATTAATTTGGTTTAAACAAAAAACTTAAATATTTTTGTGAGAAGAAAAGAAAAGTCATTGTCAAAAAAACTAGTTTAGTTGTTTAAGGCTAAATGACATAAGAAACAAATTTAAGTAAAATTATGTCCAAAACTACGGTATTTCTATATTTAAAGCATATCTAGGTATCAAAAGACATGATTTTTTTTTTGGCAAAACAAAAATTTATTTAAACTAAGCGTCAAAAACTACAATTCTTATCCCATTTAACCATCTCTGTAGTGGATTCTGAGATCTACTAAACATTGTAAAAACTCACCGTATATAACTAAAAAGCAAGTATAGTGGTCGTAGTATAAGTAGATAGGTACCTAGACTGTAAATATAGATACAGACCCGGCCAGTCATTCATAAATCATTCTCAAACGCAAAGCTGTAAAGCACACATTTTCTGGTGTTTGGCTGATTACGATATATGTTGAGCAAAAGAGAGATAGAGCTAATGGTGGGGGATGAACAAGTTAGAATAGGTGTATTGGCAAAACTCTCCGCTGCTACTCCCATAACGACCAGGAACAAACCCGAGTTGCCAATAGATTTATACCTACGAATTCTCTCTCAAAATTGGGCTGTCGCGATATTTTGATACGTTCGTCGCACACTATATTTGTAATTTTGCCGTGATATTTATAAGATTACGCTAATTATCACCAGGTGCCCGATCGTAGATGGGAAGACGCGATTTTCTTTTCAATTTGGCGGTAAAGGAGAACTACAAAGATAAACAATTTTAACGTTTTTTTAGAGGTGATAAGATTAATTTTGCTTTTTAATTTAAAGTGTTTATTTGTGATTATTGCAAAGAATTATTAGTTATTATACTTTGGGATATTTTGTAATTTCATTTTCATTGTCCTGTGTTTACTTTCGCCGTAAAAATTAAATATGGAATGGAGGTGCACAGACACACAATTTACTGTGCAACTTATGTGAAAAATATTTGTATTGGTTTATTTTATTTAAATAATGATATATAGTTATATATTATATAGTTTAAATTTTGTATAATTAAAGAGAGTCCAATATTATTGGTCCCCACAAAGTTTTCCATAAAATTTTCATTCCGAATAATTACGTTTGGCAACGTGGCTCATTCTGTTACTATGTTGCCGGCATCTGTGCCGTTTACACGTCCAGTGCGCTGTTGCCAAATATTTAATGAGGTAAAACATTTGAACGGAATGTGATGTATTAGTGTACTGAAGATTTGAATGTAAATAAACGCGTCTGTATCTCTTTGTTCGTCCAAACCAACATGCATCTATATGAGTTGGTGGAAAAAGATAACATATTTTAAGCTAAGGTTTAAAAGTTACAATTCTTTTTCTATTTACTATAGTTGTCAGTGATTCCGAAATTCCTGTACTAACCATAAAAAAAAACCTTATCCTGTATAATATAAACTTTTAACTTACTTTTTAAATTTAAAGTTGGCACTGGAATATTAGTAATTTACCTGTTTTCTAATTCAATGGCTAAATTATTACTAATTATGCACATAAAAGATAATAAATTACTATGAAAATTTAAATAGGAAAAAAATTCAAAATAATCAATAATCTGCATTTATAAATTTTAGAAAATTTTAGTCAATAAATTTATACATTCATGGTATTAATTTTCTAAAATTAAATCACTATATTAACATAATGGTCAACTTCCATTAAAATAGCGGATGACGGCTATTGTACAATAAATTATTAACAATCTAATTTTGTAATATTTCAACATAAAACAGAATATATAATAGATTTTGTATTGCCAATTTTTAAAACGAATTACAAATGAATAACAAAATTTATAATTTTGGTTAAATAGATATTTATAACGAGATAACAAACTATTTATACATTAGTATTTCATTTAAAAAAAATTATTTTAAAATAAATATAAAATTAAACTTGGTATTTTTAGAAAGGAGTGTTTATTTTTTCTAAAGACATTTTACAAAAATGTCATCATAGAGAATACTTTTTATTATTTCATGTTTATATATACACATTTAACCAAATACAAAGTTTAAATAGTCAAGTAAAGCAACAATAAAGCGAGAACAGTAAGTCACCATGTTTTCATGAAGGCATTCTTTGTCTAATTTCGCATTACTTATAAACCTTTAATTTGGCTGAACGTACTTTTGTTATTTTTTAAATATTTTATTTTATTAGGTTTTAAGGGCATTAGGTTAAATTAAAATTTTAGGTTTTAAAGAAAACTTTAAAAAGTGGACATTAATTCAACTTCTTCTAAGGTACAAAAATAATAAAACACATTTCCTTAAAAAGTGGAGTTAAGCCCAAATGCTCTATATTCTTAATGATTTTTTTAAAAATAGGTTTATTATATAAAAAGTATATAGACTTCATACAATCCTTTATGCACTAAAAAAAAAACATTTTTTCGTCTCGACTAAAGAAAAATATTTCGTAAAAATATTTCTAATTAAATCATCCTGTTTTTAAAATTTGGTTAAATAAAATATGAAGTTATTAAAATTAACATTTTAATAATATGCTATGCAGTGCATTTCTTTAATATCCATTCTTCTTTTATTTTTTGAACGGATCAATTTAAGAAAGTAAAACTTTGGAATAAGAATTTGATGCACAAATATTATATTTTAAAGTCAAATTGACAAATAAAAGTTTTAAAAATGGCGGCTGTGGCTGGGCGCTATCTAGGAAAAGAAAATTAAATATAAAGGGGGTACTGTGATACATCATTTTAAAGCTCCTGACGAGTACTAACCCCAGAATATAAAATCATTATCTTTATCTAAAACAAAATGGCGGTACTTTACATATTACCCAAATACTTGATTTGGATGGCCATATTTCGAAACTAATAGAGTTAGATGCTACTTAATGTGGTATTTTCTTAAAGCTCTTTAAATATCTTTTAGTGGTTATATATTATACAGGGTGCTTTATTATAAAAAATATGTACTTTTTTATCACCCTGTATATTATCACCAACATACCAGCATCACCATTAAAAAGATCTTTAAAAGAGCTTTAAGAAACTTCCACATTAGGTACATCTACCTTCATTAGTTTCGGTAATATGGCCATCCAAATTAGGTATTTAGGTAATTTTTGAAATACCGCCATTTGGTATTAGGTAAAGGTATTAACTTTATATTCTAGGGTTATAAAGTACTCGTCAGGAAGCTTTAAAATGATGTGTCACAATTCTATTTTTATTAAATACACTTTATCTGGTGGTGCCCAGTCATCATCTTGAAATTTTTATCAGTCATTTTCACTCAAAATATCAAAATATAGTATTTATGCATCTAATTTAAGACTTTAAAGTTTAACGCTTAAAAATTGATTTGTTCAAACAATAAAAGGTTGGGGGACATAAAAGAAATGCACTGTATGTATAAGTGGTAAAATAAGTGTGCATCATAGTTGAGAAAATTATAAAAATAAAAGATTGGTTTATCATACGCCTTTAAATATAAAGTAAACGCAAAAACAACATGTTTTTTTAAGATCCCCACATGTAATTATGACTTTTGTTTTATAAAAGTCCATCTATATTTAAATATAAAATCTTACGAAAGATCCTTTCAAGTAAAATACTTCTGATAAATATTTAAAAATTGGTGTTATTACATACAAAAAGAAATGTTTATCATTTATACATTAATTCTCCATATTTAACCAAACAATTTTTAAAGTTTTGGTCTATTAATTACAAAAAGAAAAGCTAAGATAACAACAGGAAAACCAGTTTTGTTACAACTTTCGACATTTAATATTTACAGCTAATAAAACGTTAAAGTAATACACATTGTTTAAAAGTTATAGAATTTAAAAGCCTTAACAGTGGTTACACATTAAATCTATTTTCTATAAAAAGTGGTACACTACTATGAAAATATGGTAGCTAAGATTACTTCATCGTACATTTAAAGCTAAAATTGTTGCACTATTTTTTTTTACCTATTTTTTAATATGTGTACATTGAAGCCAATAAAATCTTGATTTTTTAATAAAAGAATGTTCCTAAAATAGAATAACATACATTTTTTTTATGATTTTTTTTTAATTTATTATTTTACCTACATTAAGTTATGTTTATTACTCGCCTAATTTATTAGGTGTTGAATATTATTTTTATTTGGTTACTAAAAATTTATTTAAAAATAAAATATAAATACTAATAGCAAAAGCGAATTATGGTAATATTAATAAATCATATTCTATTTTCAAATATATTTTTTTAAGGGTTGAGATTCCAACAGAAAAGAGAGTTAGAAAATGGGGACTGTCCATGGAAGATTTGCTTTCAGATCCAACAGGTGTTCAAGAATTTACTAACTATTTACAAAAAGAAAAAAAGTGAGGAAAATATTTTATTTTGGTTGGCTGTAAAATGATTTAAGAAGATCGTCGCAATCCCAAGTTTTATGGAAAATACAGGAAATATACGAGTAAGTAAATAATATTAATAGTGCAAATGCTAAATAAGTTTTATTTAAAAACAATTAAAGGAAATATTTTCTAATTAGCGGTTTATACAAAATTGATTTAAAACACAGGTATTTATACAGGGTGTCCGGGAAAATGTGGGAAATCTCTTGCACACGTATGGAACAGATGAAAATAACACGACAAGTTCCTATAAAATTTTTTCCGTTTAAGCCCCCTGCGGAGATATGATCCCCTAAAGGGGGCAGCTAGAAATCGATTTTCGTGAATAACTTTTTAAAGCGCTCTGTATAATTTGATAATATTTTAGTACGATGCATACTAGTAAAGACCTCTTAAAATAGAGCCCTTGAAACTTATGTCGCTTCTTTAGTTTGCCAGGGACGGACTAGTTTTTGCACATTATTGATAATATTTTTACGCCCTGTATGGTGAAGACACAAAAATATGTTTTTGGGTAGTTTAAACTCTTTGCTAAAAAAAGGTACTCTTGTTTGACATCGATAAAATGAGCCGTTTTCGAGTAAAAAATTATTTTAACAATAAGAGTTTATTTTTGTTTAATAATACAATATTTTATTTTCGTTGTAATTTGTAATTTTTGATTCAGTATTGAAGTCCTCTCGTAGCAGGTCAGAAATTTGTTGCAAATGTTGTTAATTAATGGTTTTTTACTCGAAAACGGCTCATTTTATCGATGTCAAACAAGAGTACCTTTTTCTAGCAAAAGGTTTAAACTACCCAAAAACATATTTTTTGTGTCTTCACCATACAGGGCGTAAAAATATTATCAATAATGTGCGAAAACTAGTCCGTCCCTGGCAAACTAAAGAAGCGACATAAGTTTCAAGGGCACTATTTTAAGAGGTCTTTACTAGTATGCATCGTACTAAAAATATTATCAAATTATACAGAGCGCTTTAAAAGTTATTCACGAAAAATCGATTTCTAGCTGCCCCTTTAGGGGATTATATCTCCGCAGGGGGCTTAAACGGAAACATTTTATAGGAACTGGTCGTGTTATTTTCATCTGTTCCATACGTGTGCGAGAGATTTCCCACATTTTGCTGGACACCCTGTATATTTTTTCGCATGTAAATTGTTTTTTAGTAACATGTACTTTTTACACATTTTTTATTTTAGAAACTATGTTAAACATGGATCTCCAGCAGAAGTAAATATCGATAACCAAACGATGGACAAAGTTTTAGATGGGATAAAGAACAACAGCCGATTTTGTTTTGATGCCGCCCAAGAACACGGTGTATAATCTACTGCTTAAAAAAGATTGTTATCCTAGATTTATAAGATCTGATTACTACAAAAATTTATTGTCAAGTGGAATTCAGCCCTTACAGAAAAAGCGGTATGTTATTATTAAAACATGGCTATAATGATTTCTAATACCCTTTTTATTATGATTCAATTTTAATAGTTTAAATGGTTTAATTTAAGTAATATCTTAATGATTAAAAATAGGTTATTATTGCAAAATACTTTTTTGTAAAATGTACACTTCAAGGAGCCATTATAGTTTCTAGTGTCTTCTTTACTGCAAATAAATAAAAATTACATAAAAAAGGACGAATTTTCTATGTGGGAAACTTGGAAACCATAAGAGATATTAAAAATCTGATACCCCATCCTCGAGCTCTTTTTTGGAGAAAACATTTATGGTAAAAACAGATCATCGCTATCGCGAAGCGTTTCAGAGATACAGGGTGATTCTCGATTTTTTCACTTTTTGAAAAGGCCCTGTAGCTTTGTTGTTATTACAGATACGAGAAAACTAATTGCACATTATAAAGACACTTTTTTCCGTAGAATCCAGTGGCGTAGCCAAAAATTTTTTGAGCTGTCATTTTTGACATATGACCCAAACATGTTTTTTTTTATTAGGGACACCCTATAAATGATTAGGTAATTAAATTGCTTGTTTTTTTCTGATTAAAATAATATATCATAGTAGGTGGTTTAATAAATTTTTTACGTCAAATATTGGAAAAATTATGATTTTAAAGACGCATTGCGGCTTCTATCTGTTTTTTAAATTGTTTTATATTTTTGTTTTAAAAGGAATCTGTCATCCCTTAGCTCAGGAGACATTTCCGTAGAAAAAAACAAAAAATTAGTTTACAACAACAATAATAAACAAGTTATATTAATTAAACTTAAAAATTTATCAAGTTTTTTTTTAATTTTTGATTTTTTATTATTTTTTTATTTTTTATGAATTCTCCATGTCAACTTTACCAATAGAGCAAAAAAAAAAAAAAAATTTAAAATACAAAAAAAAAATCGAAAAATTTTTGACACACCCTGTATAACTTTGATTTTTATTTTTTTATACAACATTATCATACTAATACAGTACCAAAATTTTTTGCTTCAAATTCATAAATAAGGACGCTATGAATTTTTAAATTTAAACATAAAAATAATTATTTTTAATTTTTTGGGACACACTGTATCATTTATATATATATATATATATATATATATATATATATATATATATATATATATAATATTATTCTTCCTTATCATATATATTATCCACCATAATTTCATCCTTATATATTCATAAATAAAATTGTAGGAAATTTTTAAAGTTAAAAATAAAAAAATCATTTTAATTTTTTGAGACACCCTGTATCATTTTTTATATATAATAATATTTCTCACCATCACATTTATCAAATACCAAAATTTATTCCCTTTATTTTCATAAATAAAATTGTAGGAAATTTTTAAATTTTAAAATAAAAAAATTATTTTAATTTTTTGAGACACCGTGTATCATTTTATTATGCGTATTAATAATCTTCTACATCATATATATTATGTACCAAAATTTCATACTTATATATTTATAAATAAAGTGGTAGGAAATTTTTAAATTTTAAAATAAAAATGCGTCTTTAAAATCATAATTTTTCCAATATTTGACGTAAAAAAATTTATTAAACCACCTACTATGATATATTATTTTAATCAGAAAAACAAGCAATTTAATTACCTAATCATTTATAGGGTGTCCCTAATAAAAAAACATGTTTGGGTCATATGTCAAAAATGACAGCTCAAAATTTTTTTTGGCTACGCCACTGGATTCTACGGAAAAAAGTGTCTTTATAATGTGCAATTAGTTTACTCGTATCTGTAATAACAACAAAGCTACAGGGCCTTTTCAAAAAGTGAAAAAATCGAGAATCACCCTGTATCTCTGAAACGCTTCGCGATAGCGATGATCTGTTTTTACCATAAATGTTTTCTCCAAAAAGAGCTCGAGGATGGGGTATCAGATTTTTAATATCTCTTATGGTTTCCAAGTTTCCCATAAGGGACTTTGGACTAAGGTCAGTTGGGTTAAATCGTCAACTTCAGCCTCAGGAATTTGTAGTAGCACTTTTTGCACCATTTAGAGACATGCTGTTTTTAAAATCCATATTTTTGGACTTATTTCATACTTATTTAGTGCTTTAATTACGTGCGCAAAGTAGGCTGCAAATAAATAGTGCCCTGGCTGCTCAGCGCATGGCTTTCTGAGCGTTCAATATCAATTACACTAATAGGGCACAAATAACCTTTGTTTTGCAGGCTTTACGAATCGAGGTAGAATTAACTCCAATCATTTTTTTTACATACAGAAAAGGGTGACTCATTTCCGCAAAGTTTTTTTTTTTCGGTACTTAAGCGAAATTTCAATCTACATGTAGGAAAAAAATCACCACGTTTAAGAATTTCATTTTAACTTTAAGTACCTATCAAATTTAAAGTTTTCCCTTTAAAATGCACATAAAAAAGTTATTTTTTTATTTTCTTTTCCATGCTTAGCCACTTTTTACTATGTTGTAAATTGTTTTAGTGGTCATAACGCCATATTTCATACTCTTTGAAATTGCTTAATTGTTTTTTATGTAACTCAAACAAAAATATTTAGAATAAATTGTTTATTTGTTTTCTTTTTAAACAAACTGCAAAATAATGGGCCAAAAAGGGTTGACCCTTAAAAAATTTAATATCTGAGCAATATTTTATGAATTTTAGCTATTCTTAAGGCTCAAAACGTAAAAAATTGATAATAATGCTATTTCGATTTAACTTTTTTGTTGATTACTTACGTTTATTTAAAATAGGATTTTTCTAGACTATACAGGGTGTCCGGGAAAATGTGGGAAATCTCTCGCACACGTATGGAACAGATGAAAATAACACGACAAGTTCCTATAAAAATTTTCCGTTTAACCCCCTGCGGAGATATGATCCCCTAAAGGGGGCAGCTAGAAATCGATTTTTTCGTGAATAACTTTTAAAGCTCTCAGTATAATTTGATAATATTTTAGTACGATGCATACTAGTAAAGACCTCTTAAAATAGTGCCCTTGAAACTTATGTCGCTTCTTTAGTTTGCCAGGGACGGACTAGTTTTGCACATTATTGATAATATTTTTACGCCCTGTATGGTGAAGACACAAAAAATATGTTTTTGGGTAGTTTAAACCTTTTGCTAAAAAAAGGTACTCCTGTTTGACATCGATAAAATGAGCCGTTTTCGAGTAAAAAATTATTTTAATAATAAGAGTTTATTTTGTTTAATAATACAATATTTTATTTTCGATGTAATTTGTAATTTTTGATTCAGTATTGAAGTCCTGTTGTAGCAGGTCAGGAATTAGAAAAACAAATACTTTTTTACTCGAAAACTGCTCATTTTATCGATGTCAAACAAGAGTACCTTTTTTTAGCAAAAGGTTTAAACTACCCAAAAACATATTTTTGTGTCTTCACCATACAGGGCGTAAAAATATTATCAATAATGTGCGAAAACTAGTCCGTCCCTGGCAAACTAAAAGCGACATAAGTTTCAGGGGCACTATTTTAAGAGGTCTTTACTAGTATGCATCGTACTAAAATATTATCAAATTATACAGAGCGCTTTAAAAGTTATTCACGAAAAATCGATTTCTAGCTGCCCCTTTAGGGGATCATATCTCCGCAGGGGGCTTAAACGGAAAAGTTTTATAGGAACTTGTCGTGTTATTTTCATCTGTTCCATACGTATGCGAAGATTACCCACTATTTTCCGGACACCCTGTATATAATTTTTCAATTTACACAAAGCAATGTGAAAGAGCGTGAAATATGCTGTAAGTATTATTAGAACGATTCACATTATATTAAAAGTGGGTAAGCGTTAGAAATTTGAAAAACACGTTTACGTGCGAATGAAAAAACTTCAAATTTAAATGGTAAGTTTTTAAAATTATTAAAAGCTCAAACTTGTGGGATTTTTTCCTTGCGGGAAATAAATCACGCTAGTACACAATCTATGGATAGTAAATTATTATTGCTGTCGATTCGTAAGTTTGTCCATGATTATATATCCATTTTCCATGACAAGTGTGATTCCGACTGGTTAGTGAAGGATTTTTTAGATTAAAAATGTATTTATAGTGTTGTGTTTTACTTACTTAGTATAAGTTGTACCTATTTTTATTAGAAACCCACGAAAAAAAACAATGATTTCATTTCTGCTTACGCTAAGTTATCGTAATGTAATATAGCATATATCTAGGCCATAATTTGGGACGACCTTAAAGAGAGAAAATAGTAAATAGAGGCTCTGTAGGTTAATTCACAAGTCCAAGGATGACAATTAACTAAATAAGTTAAATTTTTATTATCTATTTTTACATAACACCTTACAACAGACTTACCCAAAAAGCAATAATTTCTCTAAAAAGCATGCAATCTATGGAAAAGTAGAAATAGTAAAGAGTTGTCCAATCTTCATCTTATGGTTGTACAAAACTAAGGCAATTTAATGTTCAACATATGATCATATCTTGTGTAACATTTACCTATGAGGCAAACAAACTAGTGTACTTTTGGTGTAACCTTTACTTACCACCCGTTTTTGTTTTTGTTTTTGAATAAATCAAATTTTTAAAATATCCGATTTTTAATTCAGTTATTATAAACTTTATTTAAGCCATTAATTTACTAATGACCTAAATAAAATGTATATAAATTTTAAAATTTATATTTGAATATTAAACATAAAAACTCTATATTAAATAATATAAATATTTATAAGTAATTCAATTAATATAAACTTTATTAAAGCCATTATTTTACTACTGGTCTAAATAAAAAATATTACTTTTAAATTTCCTGTTTGAATATTAAACATAAAAAACTCTTAAATTAAAAATTTGTGAACAATATTAATTTGTTATTTTTTTCGAATTATTCGGTAACTTCCTAATAAGGCGAAAATTTAAATAAATCAATTCCAGTTCTAAATCGGATATTAATTATCGATTCGGAACAAATATATGAATTATTCGCACACCCCTAATTAGCAGGTAAAGAAATTGTCAGTTTATGGTGGGCTATATAGGCATATAGGTATGAAAACGACACACGGCCGACCATAGGAAATTAAACAGAATATTAAAGCAGAGGGAATATTTAAAGTGGGGTATACCCGAGCCGTGTCGCGAAAGGTGAAAGCGGGTACGCCGGAAGCCCTTGATATCGTTTGGCTTGAATCGGCGCGCTCGTTGTAGAGGTGAATTTTAGGAGAGTACATAGCAGAGTGGTGGTAGGTATTGAACATGTGTTTCTATGGTCGACGATTCTGTTTTCATACCGGTATATAAAAAAAGTTATCTAATAAAATTTAACTTATGCAGTATCTGCCCAGAACATGAAAAAAACGCATCTAACCATACGTAGTGCCAATATAAACCGTTATGCAAGCTTGGAACACTCAGCAAGTAAAAGCTTAAAGGCAACCAGTACATCGAGCTTTCGGTGTGTTAAAAATACTGGGGTTGGAAAAAGTCAACCAATGCATTCAACATTGTAACCCACAACATTTAATGGGAACTTATTTATATATTTTTTGGGACACCGTGCAGTTAATGTATAAATGATCTCAATGTTACCACTAAGACTATGAAGGTGTATATCAATCTATTAAATTTACAAAATCACTTTTTGTTACATCGTATCTAGAAATCTTTCACTGATCAGCATTACATTTTAAATGTATAGATGTAGCTAGATGCTTAATTGCAGGGGAGACCTAGACCTGAACAAAACCAGTCCTGTGGCCACTTCCAGCCCGTAAGTCGCATGGCGCGTGTTGCCTAAGGCGATTTTAAATCTGCAGACCAGTTATGTCTTTAGTTTCCACTTGACAGAAATTTGCCATTTATCGTTGTTTACTTCAAAAAATTTTTGCGGGTGTCCAAGAATATATGGGCAATCTTTCGAATTCATAAAGAACATGTAAAAAATAATGTAACAAGTTCCTCTAATTTTTTTCTTAAAGCCCTTCTTTACAGAGATATGGGCCCTTAAAGACGCCGCTAAAAATCGTGTTTTAACACGCTTTTTATTAGCTTAGGTTGTAACTATCTATCTATCTATCTATGTAACGGAATCTTTGAGCCTAATTTTTTACCAACTTCCAGCGATTCAATTTCTTTGAAACTTTGCACACGTATCAAGGACCGATGACAATGCAATAATTTAAAAACAGTATCTCGTTATCCTGATTAGGACCGCCAGGATAAATAAATTCCTTTACAGATCCTCTGTGTCTCTTGACAAAATGGCGAAGGAATTTTTAGTGAATAAACTGGAGCATTTATTTTTAAAAAACTAATTGATATATCGAACTAAAAAATGAAAATAAATAATAGTTTAAAAAACTAAAAACACGCTTTTATATGCAACCGAACTAAAAATTAGAAAATAATTTTTCATTACAAAGAGTTTGTCACTTCAGAATAAAAGCGTGGGGTGCTTAATATATTAAATGTTATAATTATTCTATTTGCAAATATCTATGAGGGAAAAGTTATGAAAAAATAGTAAAATGCACCCCACGCTTTTACTCTGAAGTGACTAACTCTTTGTAATGAAAAATTATTTTCTAATTTTTAGTTCGGTTGCATATAAAAGCGTGTTTTTTTAGTTTTTTAAACTATTATTTATTTCTTTTAATAACTTTTATAGTACTTGGTTTAATACAGTGTGTCCCAGGATATGTGTTACAAGAGGACAAATGGACCAAAAATTTTTGAATTTTTAAACGTCCTTCTGGGAAAATTGGTCGCACGGTTCGAAAACTGAGAAATACAAAAATTTTACTTTCATTGGTAATATACAGGGCAAATTATAACTAAAATTATAAAAATGACCAAGAGTAAAGTACTCTTTATTTTTAAAAATAGAACAAAATTGTATAAGGAAATGTTGTAGAAAATTAAATTTTTATGTTAGAATTTAAAGTTAATAAATATTTTTTTACATATGCATTAACAATTTTTAAAATACTTGGTTTAGGGCATCGAATTTTAAAAAATATTTAAAATTATCAAATTTTCTTTTAAATTTTGCTTCTCCTTACCCAATATTTATGTTGTAATGCGTAATGTAAAAATTACATTTTTTTTTACTTTTATGCTTAACTTCAAATTTTGACATAAAATTCAATTCGTTACAACATTTACTTATAAAATTTTGTTCTATTTTAAGAATAAAAGTAGTTAGGTCCTGGGCATTTCTTCATATATTTAGTTATAACTCGCCCTGATATAATACCAATTGAGGAAAATTTGGTATTTATTAGTTTTGGACCATGCGACCAGTTTTCTCAAAAGGACGTTTAAAAATTCCAAAATTTTTGGTTCATTTGTCCTCTTGTAACACCTATCCTGGGACACACTGTATGCTATATTTTTATGTGTTCTATATGAATCCGAGAGATTGTCCACATATTCTTGGACACCCTGTAAATTACAGTAAAATTTGAAAAAGAATTGTCAATTGACTTAGTCTTCCTTGGTCAAGTGATTTAAATTCGCCTCTTAACAGTGTCTGTGTTTATTCGTTTTTGTGTGTATGTATAATATGTAAATACAGGGTGTTATTTAATAAGTTGTCCGATATTTCAGAGAGTGATTTTTCAAGTATTTTTAAGGTAAAAAGTTTCTATGAACGTGTGGTCTAAGATGCTTCGCTTTCAAGATGCTAGAGGTGTCAAAGTTTTATTTTTATTTATGTTTTTTCTGCATAATTTCCTAAATAATGCCGATTTCCGAACGAAAATTGGTACCTGGCGGTTTTTTTGACATGAGAAATTTGAATTTGTTCTTAATTTAGCTCTTACTTGTAGAGGGCGCTAGCCACATGTATATTCTCACTTTCAAAGGCTCATGACTTTTTGTACAACCCTGTATTTACATTTTTGTTGAAAGAAATGGATTCCCTTAGTCATTTTTACGTAAAAAAGGTACTCCTATTAGATGACGCTAGAGCAACCGTTTTCGAAATATTTTAGTTTAAAATAATCGATGCATACGCTTAGTAATAAATATGCTAAGTAAAGACCGCCGAAAATGACGGTTTTATCAAAGTAGCCCTAGTCAATGCATTTTGTTTGTGTTGTCATGTAAAAATTCAGACATAATACAATTTCGGACATCGGCATTATTTGGGAAATTATGCAGAAAAACATAAATAAAAATAAAACTTTGACACCCTGTATCTTGAAAGCGAAGCGATCTTAGACCACACGTTCATAGGAACTTTTTACCTTAAAAATACTTGAAAAAATCACTCTCTGAAATATCGGACACTTATTAAATAACACCCTGTATAACATGTAATTCCACAGTTGCACTGTGATACAAAAAGTAGATTTTTGGCTAAGCTAAATAATCTAAAAATCATTTGTATGGCTCTCTTGTCTATCTTTTTAGTATTACTAATGTTTTAGGGAATAAAATGACGATTTGGTCAGCTTTAGGTAAAATAATTTTTGTACGTATTTTTTTATATTAACCAAAACTATACGCGTCCTACAAGACGTCGTTGGGAAAATTTAATAGCAGCTTGTAATATTGAAAATATAAAAAAAGTTCAAATTCGAATGGTAGAATGTAGAATTTTCCCTTAATTTTTTAACCACATTTTTGTAACACCCTTTATACAAAGTGATTCCCAATTGCGGTAAGAAAATTAAAGGGCGTATTCATTTATCCATTTTCATTATGAAAAAAAATACAAACATGGGACCTAAAATTTTTCGTTCTAAAAATACAGGGTGTTAGACTTTTTAAAATAACTTTTTAAAGCACTTTTTTAGTAAAATTTGTAAGACTAGATCAAAACGTTATTTAATAAAGTATTTCTTGATGTTACATAATTTTTAATAAGAAGTTATACCACTTAATTTTAAAAAAGAAAAAATGAGCTAATGTTTCTTGTATGGTCCAGGAACTTGCAGTTAAGCGAATTCTATTTTTTTTCTCTGGTAAACTAAGCAAGCTACTTTAAAATATTAAGGAACAAAAGAGTTGTATTTTTAAATGTTTAATTTGGAAAAATATAAAAGTTGCCGAAAAAGTCAGTGGCGTACATTTTTTGTCAATAATATTAGCTAAGATGCGTCCCACGCCGCCAAAGGTCTCGCTTATTAAAATAAGTTTAGGTTAAATTAAATTCCTATTTTAACAAACATCACAGTCAAATTTTATTAAAGTTGGATTGGGCATATTTAAGATATTATTAAAAACCCGATTTTTCTTTTAAAGTTTAACACCCTGTATCTTAGAAACAAAGCATTTTCAGACCTATGTTTATATGAACTTTTTTATATAATTGGCTGAGGAATACGCCCTTAATTTTTTTTACCGCAACTAGAAAACACCCTGTATATTAGCATAATAATGAGAAACTTGCGTGTATTTAAGATTAATTAAATTGCATAATTTTGTTTAATATTATTTATCCTCTTAATTTTTTTTAATAAACATTCTTTCCTTAAATTTCCAATACCCTGCTTCTTAAAAGTAAATTTATTTAATGGAAATATTTAAATAACAGTAATTGTTATTACTAAAAATTTGCTTATGTATTACACCCATATGATTGCTTAAATCTCAGCACACCTATTATATTTAAATTCATCATATACTAACTTTCGCTAAGGGTGGACTTAGGGCAGAACAATTTTGATTCTATGTATTGGTTTGACTTATAAATTTAAAAAAGCTAATCATTTGGCTAGTTATTTGTTTCACTACTGCGATTGCAGAAATATAAAAAAATATTAACTGGTCCTTGCGAAAACAATTTTCTAAACTGTCAAATAGTTCGTATATACGGAATTCGATTTTAACTTTAACTGTAGGTAAGTTTAAAGATGCATGACCGCCACTACGTTATTTTTATGTCTATTTAACTTAACCTCTTTTTCAGTAAGAATAAAAGTTAAATAAATTAAACTTGTTTTGCACAAACTCACCTAAAACTGTCAAAATCACGACTCTTCTTTCGAATTATATTTTGGGCACTATAAATTTAGACAAATACCTAAACAAAAATGTATTTTATTGATTTCAAAAAGATTCAGTAACCCTAGGTACCGCAATAAAAAATGTATTTTATTGATTTAAAAAGGCAGTAACCGGAGTTACCTATTAGGTATTTATTATTATCAATGTACGTGTCCTAAGTATAGTACTTCAAAATACGTTTAGGCCAGCCGTAAACAGCAGATTTTTGTACGGATTATCGGTCCGACTTAAAAATGTCTACGTTGTCATTGATTCTATTTAAAATATAAAATGTCAAAACCAATGACAACGTAGAGATTTTAAAGTCGGACCGGCGAATTGACTTTACTATCATCAATTTTAGGCGATCAACCAATTATAGCCAAAATAAAATGGTGTTTTATGTTGACGTTTAATCCATAATTTTAATATACACGTCAAACTTGTCACCAATTATTACCGTGGTTAAAACCGAAGACATTTCGGTTGATCGCCTTAAATTGAGTGGTATGCAAGTTATTTGTACACTGGTGTAAAATATACAGACTCTCCACGGATGGGGTCGACAAAAGGAAGAAAAGTTTCAATTTTCGAAAAGTCATTTTTGATAACAATTTTGTCCTTGTAAAAACATATGTATTACTAAGAAAAAATGTTGATTTTGTATATAGGGTTGCAAAAATCTAAAAAACATTAAATTTTTCTAAGACCAGGCTACCTTTATTTGTTATTTTTTTAATCAAAATAGTAATTAACTATTATGAATATTGTTTTTTTTTAAGCACTAGCAGTTGAAATGCAAAATTTCTAATTTAGAGTGTTAAACAGTTTTACAAAACTAAGTTTGGTGTTATCAAAAAATTGATTATCTAGAATTTTTTTATAAAATGTGGTAATAAGCTTTAAAATTACAACAAATCATAAGTTCATAATTTGCTTTTAAAACTTCTCCACCCCACAATTTGCTTGAGGTAAACAGTATTATGATCAAAGTAAATTTTAAATCAGGGTATCCAAATGGTAAAGTTTGATAAAATGTTCTAAAAATATTTTTATTAAATAAAAAACTTAGTTTTAAAATAATTTATTTATTGATATTTTGCTTTAAAATAAAAATTAAGGCTTGTTTAGTCTTGTATTAAAAACCAACATTTTCTCTTTGTAAATTTAATTTTTTTACCAGCAAAAATTTGTATTAGAAATAACTTTTTCTTTAAATGAAATTTTTTGTCCGTTTATCCTCTCTTGTAAATCTCATCCGTGGACAGTCAGAAATTGACACGACATGATATCAATAATATTAAAATAAATATCCAAGAAAAAATCGTACAAAGCAGCAATGGTCGTACACATATTTTTTTAAGAAACTTAACTGCTTTAAAATGCATTGAGCAGAGAGAAAATATATTGAAGATATTATAAAAAATAAATCGCATTAATTTTTGATTGTTTCACAAAATGTGTAATAATCTTTTATGTTTAAATAGTATTGGCAGAGTAGTATAAAGGTAGTATTGGGTAGAAATATACAGAATATCCCAGTTAAAGTACATTTTTGGCAATAAATTTAAAACGCCATTTTTAAATTTGTATCTATGACAGCCAAAAAAATACTTCTAGTTCTTCATTTTAGCCGACTTTGTGTCTGCAACTATAAAAAAGTTAGTAATAGTTTAGACTTAGGTTTAATTAGCTTTTAAACGCTTAATCATTACAATAATTTGACCAGTATATTATATTGCTGATTAAGAAGAAGACCGTAATAACTCCAAAAGTGCGCATAAACCCGTTTTTATTAGATATTCTTGAAATTTAAATTATAGATTATTATACTATTGTTCAGAAAATGAAGCATTTTACCTGGCAATTTTTGGTCCTGCATAGATTGACTTGAAATTTCAACAGAAGGTAGGGAATAGCCCAAGGATCAAAGCCAATATTGAACCAAAAGCGCCTAAACCCTGGGGGTGGTTGCCACCCCCTAGGGGTTGAGCATTTTTATTAAATTTTAACCACAGAAATCAATTCCAAAAAGTTATTCGTGATTAAAAGTAACAATTCTTCGAAGGAAAAATCGACGTTTTCAATGGGTTTCGCGATTAACTCTGTATTACGTTTTATTTAAAAAATATAAAAGCAAAATTGTAAGTTTTAAAAAACGAACAAAACTGTTTTATTGTCATTTGTACGATCAATACAAAACAAGATACAGCTTGGTAATGGTTAGCTTTTTTCGTCGAGTATAAAACTTGATAGATTTAAAGTCACATAACAGGAAAATGCTACATATTTCGAGAAAAACACGTACTTTTTTTTCAGTACATATTTAGGCCTTTCTTTTTTGTTTGAAAATTAAGTGAGTTACGATCAAAAGTAAGGTCAGTTCCTTATTTTTCTATAAGAAAATCAATGAAAACAACCCTGGAATTACCCTCCTAAATAAAATTAACGTTTACTTCTTTGCAATTATCTTTATACATTTATTTTTAAAACGTCTAAGAAGTTTCACAAATTTAAATTGTCTAAATTCGAGGAATGTAATCTTACAGTAAAAAAATCACAATTTTGTATTTTTGCACCATTTTTCTGAATACTCAAAAATACTAGAGATAATAAAAAATGATAGAGAACTAAATTGTAGCACTTTTAATGACTAACATTTTTATGTGCAGATTTACTCTCCAGTAAATGTTTAGTGAGATTTGAAACTCTCTATTACGAACGAACACCACCTTTTCGAGCCCTTTAAACTACTTAACTTTAAAACCTAAAAATCTTGGGAGATTTTATTTACAAAGTCCTGTAGCTCTTAAAAGAGGCTACAAAACGGCTTGCAAAATAAATTTCTGTCATTAAAAATAAAGAAGATACGTTAAGATCAATTTGTTATTTAAAAATTCAAATACCTACTTGGGAGCATAGTAATATAGATGTTTTTAAATTAGGCTTTTTAAATTAGTTTACCTCTGGGACCTATTGGCAATACATGTACAAAGAAACTTGTAGAAGAGTGAAGGTCAGCTTTAATTAGGGGGCAGTTAGGGAGGTTGTTTTTATTAATATTTAGATATAGAAAATAATTGGTTCTGACATTATTTCCATCATAACGTCACTTAATTGTTATGCTAAAGATTTCTTTCTTTTTTGAAAAAAATATGATTGTGTACTTTAATCTGTCAAATGTTGCATTTGACGAAAAAAGCTAACCATTAACAAGCCATAGCTTGGTTCGTATTGGTCAAAGAAAAATGATAATAAAACAGTTCAGTTTTTTTTAAACCTACAATTTTGCTCTTTTACAGTATTTTCAATAAAACGCGTAAGTTTTGAGTTAGTCACAAAAAACCCATTGACATCGTTTTTTTCCTTCGAAAAATATTTATTTCAATCTCAAATAACTTGAAAAATATTAGTTTTATAAAAAAATGTACGAAATATTTCTTGCTAAGAATAACTTGTTTAATCGATTTCTGTGGTTAAACTTTATTAAACTATTTTCACCCCAGGGGGTGGCTATTCCCTACCTGTTAAAATTTTAAGTCAATCCATGCAGGACCAAAGAATTGTCAGGTTTCATCTTCTTTTTAGCTTCATTTTCTGTACTGTTACTGCATTTTTAAGAGGCAAATTCAATTCTGCTGTCCAATTTTATATCTCTAAATGATAGTCGCATGTCTGGACAAACTAATTGTTTTTTTACTAATATTCTTCTATTATGATTTGCTTGCCATTTTTTTTTAATCAGCAATATACATATGCTATTACCAAAAATCCTTGTAAATTCTTGTGAAAAGTTTGTAGTAATATATTTCTCTAAACTTTCTTTAAAATTTGTGTATGCAGTTTTACAGCTTTTAAAACAAATGTTTTTCAGCTATTAATATTTTATCAAAACAAAACCCTATGTTTTTCCTACCAAGCCTTTTCGTAGACTTTAAACTTACTATTTTATGTTGCTTGCCTTGACTTCGAGATATAAAAGTAAAGGGTCTTTCAATACGAGTGAGAGTATTTCAAATAGAGATTTCCTGGATTCTTATCCATATTTTTTAAGTTTTTAGGTGTTACTAATTTAGTATACATGGTGTTAGTTTGTTTGATGGCCTAAAATACAGGGTATAATTCCTTAGCTTATTCTTAACAAAGAAAAGTTCATATAATCATGTGTCCTAAACCTCTTAACTTTTGAGATACGGAGTGTTAAAATTTCAACAAAAAAAATCTATTTTTAAATAACCTAGCTATTCTTCACCTAAAAAAATTTCTTTTAATTTTGCCAATATTATTATTGACATTGGGATTGATTTTAATTTATCACTAACTTAATTAGGCATATTTAATAAGTCCAGTGGCGTCTCAAGAGGCAACTGAAGGAATATTTCTAACAAAAACGGTACACCCCTGACTGTGTAAATGTGTAACATTTTTGTGCTTTCTTTAGATTACAAAAATAAAAGCACAGCTTATATGTCGTAGCTCCCCTATGGGCCTCCAATTTCTCCTTTATTGTCATGGAAAATTTTATGGCTCATTTTGAAAAAGTTTTATTTAACTCTAATCAATCAACTAATTAAACACATTTTTATTGGAAAAGATATGTAGACGATGTTTTTGCATTTGAATAGTATAGAGAAATTTTTCGATAAGTTTTTAAATTTTCTAAACTCATAGTAGCAACATTCAGTTCACTATGGAAAAAGGAAGTGGAAATGAGATAAATTTTTGGATATAAACATTAAAAATATTGACAACCACATTGAATTGATATTTTACAGAAAACCAACGACGACAGACACGGTAATAAATACGCATCGAACCAATCATGGAAAATAAAACTATCTTCTTTCATAGTTTGAATTCACAGACTTGTCACTTCCCATTAAGTCAATCAAATTTTAACGAGAACTCTGCATTATTAAACAAGTAGCAAGAAACAACGTATATAAAGAATCACTTATTGATAAATTGTTAACAAGAAAAAACAAAGTTAATTGCTAAAGAGTTTTATAGTATTACAGAACCTAAAACAATAATTTTAAGTTTATCAATTAATCATCAAACATCAGCAATAATGTATCCAATAGGCTAGATAAGTTAGGCTGTAAAACTGTGTCTGTAAATAGAGTAACCTACGTAGATTATTAGTTAACAATAAAGACAAAACAGAAAAATTAGATATGTCAGGGGTTTATAAAGTTAATTGCGCAGACTGTAATGCGGAATATATTGGTCAAAGTGGAAGGAGTTAAAAACAGAATAAAAGAACACAAACATCAATTTTCACGGTTTAAAAACACAGGCATTTCAACACATTGTATAGAACAAAACCACTTTATAGATCTTAAAATTTCTAAACTTTACTCTATAAAGAAACAAAGGTAAAAAGTTAAATTTACATGAACAACTAGAAATTAAAAATCACTTATAGACAATACAACTCTTTCTACCAATGATCAAATAAATTTCGCAGATATGCCAATTATAAATAAATTTATTACCACATCTGGGCCGCATAATAAAACCCCTAATAATATTTTATAGACCTTTTTGGGAAAATCGTGTTAATGGTTCCTGTTTGTAAATATTTATTTTTAAATTTAGTATCGAAGGTACTCTGATGACAGCCCTGAATGACCATTCTCCTGAGTAATGCTCTAATAATTCATTGAAACATTAGATATACATTATGTTCATTTAGTTCATCACTCAAATTACACTCTCAGGCAGGAAGTTTTATACTGCCTTGTCGAAAATGTTGTAATGACAATTTTGCAAATCTTCGATTGCGGCATTTTTTAATAAAAAGATTATTTCATTAACTATAGCCGGTAGCCCAAAAAGCTGCGACGCCCGTTATACTTAGATACGGCTTTTAGGCTACCGGCTAAAAGTTTATTTTTTATTAGAAATGCCGTAATCGAGAAATTGCAAAATTGTCGGTTACGGCGTTTCATTAAGCACGGCAGTAGACGTAGCGTCTGATCGGTTGGAAGTAATAAAAAATAATAAAGTGGTGCTCGCCGAGATTCTTTTCGCCATCTACCGGTGCAGTGGTATGCGGCGCTGCGGGAAAGTTCTAAAAGCGAGTTTGAGCCAGTTAACCACGTTCACACTTTCCACAGTGCCGCGTATAAACTGCGCAGGGTACCGATGATGACGACCACCCCGAGTAAAAACGTTAAGTAGCCACAAATCAGCTATCACTTTGGTAATATGTTTTTATTTCTTCCAACCAATCAAGAGTATACAGACGCTGCATTATAAAACTGTTACTATACTAAATATAGTAACACCAAGAAACTAAAAAAACATGATTAGAAACCGAGAAATCTCTATTCGAAAAACTATCACTCTTATTGAAAGATCTCTTTATATTCATACCTTTTTTTAATATTAGCTTTTATTAACACCAGAGTTAAAAAGCCGAGACATAATTCCTGGAGCCTCAACATCTGAAGAAGTATGTCCCTGGGAAAATGCCTGCATCCCCACCAAGAACCCCAACAAGAAATCAGAAAAAATTCCACCCATTTAGATACAGAAAGTTCCTCGTCTGATGTAAGCGTAGGAGTAACTGAATTAACTGAAAAGGTGATTTTAATTAAGATTTTAATATGTACTGTCTACTTTCAAGGGGAAAGTAATTAAATTAACCAAAATGCATTGCAAACATTTTTAAAGGAAAAGGACAAGCTTGCCAGTTGAATAATAAATTATTAAATTTGCCTTATTTCAAAACGTTTGACAGTTTTCTTTTAATGTACAATAAACAGGGTGTCCGAAAAGGCGAAGGTCATAAATGATAGGGGTGATAGAGTGAGCCAAAATAATGTTCTCATTAAAGTTGGTATATAAAAAAAAAATATTTTAATTATAACTTTTAAACGGTTTCCACAGTACCAAGGATTTTTCATCAGCTAAATAACCTTATAATAGTGCATCTTTACAAGTCGGAATTATACGGGGTGCCCATATATATAACAAACCAACAGACTATCGTTAAAATAAATAAATAGATCTATATAATCAATTCATTCGTGATTTTGAAATTTGTTAAATTATGAAATAAAAATGTGAAGCAAATATTTTCTAGTGAGTGAAATAGACCGAATCTCAAAATTATAAGTAACTATCATGTCGAAACCAGACACCGCAATCCAGTAGACATTCCAGAAGTAACAGCAGATCCAAAATAAGATACAGAGCTCTCGAAATCCATTTAAACTTTTTAAGAGATTTTAGGAAGCATAATAAAGGTCTGAAAATCACAGAACTCACAAAAAGAGGAGCTCAAGTATGGAGGAACATGAATGAACGGGAGAAGTCTCCTTATTGCAGCATGGCGAGGCAGGCACCGTTAGAAGAGGAAAAGAGCATCTAGAAGGCGGAAAAATAAAGAGAGATCTAGAAGAAGACATAGAAGTAGAAATTCAATATTTATAAACGAGAAACAAAATAAAATATTTCCTTATATATATATATATATATATATATATATATATATATATATATATATATATATATATATATATATATATATATATATATATATATATATATATATATATATTAATGTATATATTTTTAACTCAGATGACTAATTTAACATTTTTCTTTGACCGCTTAATTCCCTAATGATTTTTGTACAAAAAAGGTATACCTTATTTAAATCAATATCTTGAATATCTTGGACCGTTTTTTCTAAAATCATAGTTCTGACATATTAGCATTTTGTATGTACAATGTCATAAAAATTCCATTTTTTGAGGAAACTATTAAAATTTGGTAAAATTATGCATGGATTTAAGAATTATTTACATACATAGCTGTGATATGGATATTGTTTTATTTAAAAACAAGTAAACGAAATTTTGTTTCAAAAATTAATTTTTATTCATTTAATTTAAAGGATTGCGGCCAATTTTCCACTGGCACCCTGTTGTTAAAATATATTCTCCTCTTCATAAACGTATGTAAAATTGTGAATTTAATTTAATCATTGTGAACGTAGTGATTTTGCAGCGGGTTCTCGTACTAATAAGGAATATAAAAATCATACCGGTATGGAAACCAAACATCCGTCCTTAGCAAATAACTACGTTTCCCTCCACCAATCTGCACAAGCGCGCCAATTTAAGCAGAACGAGATCGGGGGCTGCCGGATCACCGCTTCTGTCTTTTGTCGGACCCCACCTCGAATATTTACTATGCTTTTAATTTTCTATGGTCGGCGAGTTGGTTTCTACACCAGTATAATATTAAATATGAATATCTTCGACAAAAAGAATTAATGAAGTATTAAAGTTACGACAGATATTTAATTCAAGGTTGCTTTTATAGGTACAACGTTCTTTGCTGACTCAACAACACACTCTGGATTGTGGCAAAAAACTCCATGTAGATGAGACGCCACGCCGCGCCTCCGTTTCCGTGCCTATTACGCACAGTTCGGGCTTAGAGGGTGCTCGACGCAAAGTCTCCTCTTTGAGGATAGCAGTTCAGCTACAATAAGCGCGGCATCCTCAGTTTTTGTAATTCCTAGTGACAAAGACAATAAACCAGACGGTGGTCTCAGTATTAGTACTAACGGAAAAACTCTTAAAAAGAGCCATAGTATAGCAAAGACTTGCTCAATGACGAGCGGCGCGCCTATTATCAGTGTTAGTTCGGCTACCGACGATTTTGATAGCCAGTCCGAATCCATTGAAGTGTCGGAAAATGTTGGAGGGAGGAGAATCCATCACCGTCCCCTTTGGGTATGTAAAGTGTATAGTATATTAATAGTATATTACCATTTTGACGAGTTTACCACAAATATTCATACTGCCATGTATGGAAGAAGCGCTTTAACTCAATGTCAAATGTTTCGGGTATCAGACTGGGCGAACAGATCACTTTATTTTGTCGGACAAGTTAACTACAATGTTTTAAATGTAATTTTTAAACATTGTGCCAAAAATGGTAGTCATGAAACCATAAGGCTCAAGCACATGTTTCGGGTATCACACTAGGCTGCTTTCGTGACTGTAACCCTTGCAATTTTTGGCACAAAGTTTAAAAATTGTTTTAAACATTGTGTAAACTTGTCCGACAAAAATTTCTAGGTCTTACTATATTTAGTATAGTGTGCAGTTATATGATGCAGCATCTAACTGCTCTTGATCTGTAGGAAGTAATAAAAAATATTACTAAAGTGGTAGCTGAGTTTTGGTCACTCAAAACGACAATTGGGTTGTCATTATCGGTACGCTGCGCAGGTTATCCGCCGCACTGTGGAAAAGTGTGTGGATGAACTTTGACGTAAAGTTCACTTACGTTCCAACTTTTCCACAGTGCGGCGTATAACCTTTGCAGAGTACCGAAGTTGGCGACCTAATTCTCGAGTGAATAAACTGTAAGTAACTAACAAGTAAGCTACCACTTTCGTAATATTTTTGTAATACTTCCAAGCGATCTAGAGGAGTCAGACGCTGCATCATGAAACTGCATATAATACTAAATATATTAATACCTATAAATCATAAAAATATGGATTAGAAACCAAGAAATCTCTATTTGAAATACTATCACTCTTGTGGAAAGACCCTTTACTTTCTATTAATCCAGATGGTGGTTACAGTCAGTTGTAAGTTTTAATTGTATTTATTTTAAAAATAAGCCAACCAGAACTAACTAAAATATTGTTAACGATGTTAATACGTTGACATTATATGTAAAACATTCCGATCAATCAACCAATATAGATTTAATATTTTCAGATATTTCGCCTTACGAAACACCCGGCCCAAGCCAGTCTGAGCCAGCATCGCCATCTGCAGGACCAAGTACTCAAGAACCCAAAGCACCCCTAGCAGAGCCTGACAGCGAATCACCGGCCAGCGAACTACCGCCATTTGACATGCCAGCAGAAGAAAAAATTGGTACTGAGGGCGAGGGTGAGGAAACTAAAGAAGCAAAAAAGCCAAAGGTTGAAGGAGAAGAAGCTGAAGCAAAGAATAACGATGTATGCCCTTGGGAGGATGAGTAAGTATTATTTTACCTTTAGACTAAGCTTTAGTTGGGCATATATTGAAAAAAATATATTCTTATATTCTTGATATACAAAAAAAATTGGCAATAACCTCTGCTTATCTTAGGACGTAACATAAAATTAAAATTAAAAAAGGACATCCGTTTCATGGGTCCCCACACTGGCGTAGATAATTTGATGTCCTGGGGAGGAGAGGTTATGCAGTAGATAAAGTATGTTTTAACCTCGTTTTGTGTGGCAAAATCGAAAATAGGCCAAAAAAACGTTATTGTATCAAAACTTGTCATATTGTGCATAAACTACTACCAAAAAGAAATTAATAAGTCTTTCCCCTTACAAACTCTACTTCACAACCTCATTTCTTATCACCTTTACAACTTTCCAACAGGGGGTTTAATTACCCCTTTACCCCCTCTTCTTATCTATGCCAGGAGGCCGCCATGGGGGAAATATTGAATAAAAATGTAATTAAATTATCAAAAAGTCACGTTAGTTGCCATGATATAGAAAAAAGATATTGTAAGGGTACAGGAACAAAACAGGGAATGACCATTTCTTTCAAATATATACATTGTTATACTTTTATTGCCCAAAATATCAGCCAAATAAAATTTAGTGTTGTCGATGCGAGACAGAAAAGTGTCATAGAAAGTTGTTTTGGTGACAATTCTTGTTTTATTCTTGTACCCTTTATTTGAAAAAGCTGTTAAGAAATTTTATTTAAAGTCTATGTGTAAACTTTAAAATAAAAATATCGAAAAATTTAAAAGTCAATTTTTGAAAGAAAAAATTTGATGATTTACAAATCTTAATTTTTGCTTTAAAATCAGTTTACTAACTATACAGTGAAGAACTTATTCGGTTTATTATTTTTCTTATTTTCTTTTACAGTTAAAACAAGAAATTTAGATAAATTGAATCATTCACATTAACATGTTGCATTTGTTTTAAAACCTTCTTGTGTTTCAATTATAATTAGTATGATAGTGACCATATCATTTGTATATTAATATAAGTTTAAATTATTAATTGAAGTTTAGGTAAATTACAAGAAAAAAAAGTTACTGCTACTGTTTAATCATTTTTAAATAAAAAATGTTTTCCTGTTATATCTTTCTACATTTTAATTTTAAAATATTAAAACAATTACAAGAAAATACAGGTTTTGCACACTAAGAGCACTTGCCGAATCCCATTTTTTTTTAATTCTGCTGTAAGTGTAAAAGAAAATACAACAGTTTAATAAATTTAATTGCCAATTTTTAACATTTTAATTAATTTTAAGTAAAATTTAAAAATAAAAAAACAGGGTTTTTAAAATATTTATTTTTAAGTGTGCACATCGACTTAAAATAAAATAAATTTTTAACACTTTAATAACTTTTTAGATATTATGCCAACTAACCTCGTATTTTTCTATTTCATTTGTTTGTTGATTCTCCAACCGCAGCCCATGAGTCATATGTTGAATTTTGGGTTATTGGATAACCTTATAGGTTATTGTCAACAAAAAATGTTTTTTAATAATTTTATAAATATTTTAATTTTACGTGGCTGTAATAAAAAAATACCTTAGATATTTTAAACAAATCTTGAAGGTATTTGAGTTAAAAAATGTAATTCAGTACGTTTTCCATCACAAATAACAATGTATTTGTTACCAGAGCTCTTACTATTTATTATTTTTTTAGTATTATATTTCGGATTGGATGACTAATGTTGCTTGCTTTGTTACTGCATTACTAGCCCATATACTTTTAAAAATGGCTGATACAGTATATGTTTTTTTAGAGAAAGCTGTAAAGTGGATACACCGTTTGTCAAGACATATGCAACTTTAGGATATCTTTAACTTGTTGTGATTATAGGAATCGTCAGCAAAATATAAGTTTGTATTTGCAAAGTTGCTTTTTCTCTACATAAAAGGGGTGTAAAGTTAGGTTAGTATGTTCAAAACAGAATTGCGTACAGCTACAAAGCAAAGTTAACTGATTTATTGACCTAAAGACGTGGAGTATAACGGAAAAATATAGGAAGTAGCCGATAACCTAACTTAATAAATCAAAATAAACCAAATTATGACTTGAGAAAATCTAGTAGTTGATCTTGCTATTTATTTGCTTTACCAATCGTCAAGATCGCTAGCTAATTGGATTTTTTAGAACCTAAAAAAAACTATCTACTGCCGTCTTTTGGTTCTGAGTTGGTGTTTATGTTATACATGATTTTTTTACTGTAGACTTGGAACAATTATTGTTTAAAAATATATTTTTTTATTACCATTTGGTTTTTGGGGTAACTAAGCAGTATCATATTAATATGTTAAAAATGGATTCTGTTTATAAATAAATAAGGAAATTCAGGTTTTAAACGGTAATTGTTCAGTAGCTGTTAATATTTTATTATTTACTTTACAAAACAGCGTAAAAAAATAACCTGTATACTATAAATTAAGAAATTGACAGGATTTGACAGATCTTAGTAACAGGGTTAAGATTAGTATACAAAAAGAATGATAACCATAAAGTTCAATGTATATGTGTTTTAAATAAATAAATGAACCTGCATTAGACATTTTTTAAAAAACAATTTTAATTGATGTACTTATTAAAGTTTTAAATTTAAACTATTTAATAATTTAATAATTATATCAAAATAATAATTCCTAAATTCATGACTTTAATTCATTTTTTAAATGTATAGATTTATAATTTGACAATACATTTTTCAGAATATAAAAACCACCAACAGAACAACTATTTTTTAAGGGTGTCCGTAATTTATTATTTAACTGATGTCTTATACGTTCTGTACCTATTAAAAATATATATAAAATTTGGTTTAATAAGCCTAAATCATCGAAAATAAGGCACAAAGATTTTAGGACACAATGTTAGATCAAAGTAGGGCTAAACACTCCTCTCTGTTGTAGTGATTTATTTAAGTAAATTACACCTGAAGAGAAATTAGCCATAGGCAAATAATATTATGTATTATAATATGTAAAATACTCTTAAAAATGTTAAAGGCACTGGTATGCTAAAAATAAAAACACAGATTGAAAGTTGTGTATTATTAAATTTAATAAAAAACTATTTTTGCCAATTATTGCATTATAATTTTTGTAGGGGTGTCTGTAAGATATAATTTAAATGGATATCTTGTACGATTTGTCTTGATTAAAAAAATACATAAAATTTGGTTAAACAAGCCTAAATTATCGAAAATAAGGCACAAAGATTTAGAACACAATGTAATATTAAAGTAGGGCTAAACACTCCCTCTCTGTTGTAGTGTAATGTATTAAGGTAAATTACATCTGCAAGAGACTGTTGAAAATATTGAAGAGACTGGTATGTTAAAAATAAAAACACTGATTAAACTTGTGCATTATTAAATTTATTAATAAAATTTAATCTATTTCATACTGATTTACAACATTTTTTGTCATATGTTTTAAGAGATAAACGCGTTTAATTTGACAAAATCTTGAATTTTGTAACCTTTCAAATGAAGATTAATTTTTAGCGTACAAAACTTATAAAATAACAAAATAGGTATATAAAATTAAAAAAATTAATACACAATATAATTATGTCTAATGCAGTAGTTCTATAATTAATGATTACTGTTTAATGTAAATTTTATGCAGGGTCTATTGCACTTCAAATATTGCAAATATTCAAAATATTTAGGCTAAAGTTACCAAGCGAATAGTAGGTATTTAAAATCCATTCCTTGTGTTATTTTTTTTATGTTAAAATAATTGTAAAAAAATGGATTTTATAAAATGCTTTTTAATATCTGTTTATTTAACAGTTTTTATATTAGACAGTTTTTATATGCTTACGAAACAATTAAATACATAATTTTGCCTCCTTAAACGTTACTTATTATTTAACCTATATATATATATATATATATATATATATATATATATATATATATATATATATATATATATATATATATATATATATATATATATATATGTATATTTTATAGCCTACTTTAATGGTAAAAACATACTTTAAATTGGAGACTTAGTTATATACATATACCTCAAGCAACATAACATAAGCACAAACAATACAGATAAAACAGGTTATATTGTTAATTAAAAAAAAACAAATTGTAAATGTTTCAAAAAAAGGTGTTTTTAGATTATAAATATTTTTTTAGCAAAATAGACCCCATAAAAGATCAAACATAAAAATAGAATATTTGCGCAGTAAATTTATTATTTGCATTACATTAAAACTATATATGTATATATTTAGTTACTTATATTAAATGATTTAAATTCATTACATTAAAAAAACTTTAAAAATACTTCTTATCATATAGAGTGTAGAGCGTGATACCTTACTTATAAATATTATTTGAAATTAATCTTTTACAGGTTGTTAAAAAAGCCATAGTTTATTTTAATAGTATAAAAGTCGACTATCTTGTTCAGGGTAGCTTTCCAGTGACGAAAATTTTTGTGCTTCACGCTCCAGGGCTTGAAGCTCTTGAACTGCTCTAAAAAGTTAGTCACTGGAACGCATCCTTAGACAAGGAAAGAGAGATACTTTAGGAAATTTTAAAATTTCGTTGTTTTTAACCTTTCTTGGCTTTATAATAATAATTTCTTTTAAATATCTAATTCCATTTTAAACAAATAATTTTTAAAAATCCATCCTTAACCATAAAAAAACATGTGTGAAGCACAAAACCAAAAGAGGGGTTGGTGCATGAGGGGCAAGGGGAAAGAAAACGGAGTAGCTCAGGTGCATAACACTTTCCGTCACTGGAACGCCATAAAGTAGAACGAAATGCTCCTGAGCTACTCGGGAGCGCTCTATTTGCGTCACTGGAACGCCACTCAGGTCAACTGCAGTCTTAACGAATTGTTTGCTAAAGACAATAACAACATTTTAATTAAACCAAATTTACTTTACACAATGAAAAAGTCAACCTTTCTAAAACTATTTTTTAAAAATGACTTAACCCATTTCTTGTAAATCATTTAAATAAAATAAATTAATGTAACAAAAAGTTAAACGTTTATTCAGATATCGACTATTACCTGAGCCCAAGTCATACCTGATATTAACTATTTGCCTTTTTGATACAATTTTGGAAAAGCCAAAATCTACATACTAGTTATATTTATCTAGCATTTATATAAATCTAATATGCACAACATAAATAAAAATATTATTATATTTGTCGTTATATGTAAACCTTAGTATATAACCTAAAATATATACATAGCTGTGAGACAATTTAAAATAAAAAAAACGGGCCATTAGGTTAACCTGGTGCAAGTCGACCTATAGGACCACATAAAAAAATAAATGTTACATATATAATCTAATAAATTTTCGTATGTATAACATATAGGCACATATTACATACTATCTTATAAAATATTTATATGTGTTGTAGGAGTAGCTATTTAGTATGTGTGTGAACGTTAATACTGTGTATAGATTTTGGCTAAACATTAAATTCATCCTTAAGAAACTAAGATGTAATTTCCAAGAAAAAAAAATTAATAGTAAAAAATAGGATATTTTTTTATTCGTACTTACCTAATTAATTAGCAATTTTGTAATTACTATCCTTATAACCATCAGTAATAGAATCATTTTTACAATTAAAATATTAAATACGATACAGACTCGCAAACTTGATCTTAATATGGAATTTCTGTGTAAAAAACGAATAAGGAATATGTAAGTAGTAGTTTGTGGCGAGCGTGGTGTAGCGGCTAAGGTACCAGCCTGTCACCGCAGAGACCTGGGTTCAATCTCGGCATCTAATATCGGCATTTTTAATCGCTCGTCACCTCCCGTTGGCAATGGCAAACCACTGTGTAGTAATCTGCCTATCCTGGGTAGTAGTTATTTAAAAATAACGTCGCATGTTCATTGCTTTCACCACTTTGAAGGAACAGGGAGAAAATGGGTTAAACATCTAATAATCCAACAACCATGGTACTCTGGTACTTATACATAAAGCCTTGGGCCGTCACATAGATAAAAAAAAAAGAAACAAAGCTTAACATTGTTTCATTCTTATATATCTCTTATAAACTTTCAGGGGAGTGCAAAACATTTTTGAAGAACAAATAAAGGTCTTCACCTTACAAAACGTACATGTAATTTTCATACATATTCCGTTGAATTCAAGTGGCGCAGGTATTTCATGAAAAAGCCAGGGGAGCAAAAAATTCAAGAAAATTAAAGAGCAAAGAAATAAAGGTTCAAATCTAACAAAAAGTACTTTTTCATATCTCTTGAATTTATCTCGCGTGGGTGCAAATGCCATCTTCTTGCTCCTCCCTCTACCGGCGCCCATGAATATCTTGCAATTTTAATTTCAATTGGGTAAAACGGCTGCATACGTTGTCTCTCGCTTACTTTGCCATCAGAAATTATAAAAGATACGCTAAAAAACCCGATACCTAATTTAGTGGCATTCGAGGAGAGGTGGGAAATCTACCTCGATTATTCGGCAATTTTCTATTTGTTCTTACGCTCTTTATACAACTTACACCCAAGGTTCTCGGTGATAATATGATAGAGATACCTTTGATGCCAAGTCATATAAAATAACGAATATTTACTACATAATTTAGGAGGATTTACAAGGCACAAAAACTACACAGTAATTTGCCTTCTGTAGAATGACAAGCTATTAAAATTAAAATTTAGTATGAGGGAATCGAACCTGAATACAGTAAAAGTAGCTCTTTAAGGAAGGTTTTTTTGGGCAGGTTGTAATATTTTACAATTAAAAATACGCATACACCTCTGAGATCTTTTTAGCAAACCTGACTTCTATAAACTTGTCTAAGTTCTTATAATTTGTCGTAAAAGGATTTAAGTGTGCCAAAATTAAAGTGGACTATAATATATTGATACAAATAATAAAACGTTTTTATCATACAAAATGCCTGGCTATAAGAACTTGCAAGTTTAGTTAAAAAAACATAAAATCCTAAATTTTAAATTTGCAATTTATGGTCTGATGATGATGATGATAACTTGCACGCTTCTTAAAAAAGTATATACAAATACTTAAATTTTCATATAGGGTCTTATTCAAATAAGTGTTTTTACGAGAAGTAGCATATAGATAATAAAATAAAATAAGCACACAAAATGAGACCTTTAAAAATAATTAGGTATTTCTTTATTTATATTCTGGAAATATAAATTTAAACAAAATATCATTTGGCTTTTCTCAAGAATAAGGATATTTAATAAATATTTTATATTTTTCCTAAAATATTTATTAAATATCTTTATTTTGGAAAAAAAAAAATTTTGTTTATAGATAATTATTGTTTACAAGGGTAGTAAGGGTAGTTTAAAGCCTCTAACGTATGCTTCAAGTAAAACAGACGGAACAGACGTTCTTCTAACTGCGCAAAGTTATATTCATTCAATATTCTTTTTAAAAACATGGAAATATGGTTTCAAAGAATAAAGAAAATATTTTAAACAAAAAATCAACATTTCCGTGTTGCTTCATTTTTTTGCTCATAATATGGTATGTTTACATGGTTGACAAAAAAATAGACCAAAACTAATAAAACCAAATATTGTTTTTAATTTTATTAGTAAGTTCTGGTTATTTAAATTAATTATAGAATTTTGTATTTCTAAAATACAATTTTACATATTTTTTTAAAGCCTTTAACTTTTCCCTTTAACAAAAGAATACCAAAATTTAGTTTCAATTCTTCAACAAGCAGCATTAGGATATGCAAACTGGTACTTAATTTAAAATAAAATTCAGCACTAGTTATTTTTTAAAGATTTACAAATACTGAATTTTGATTGATCAATCTTAAATATTATCATATTTTTAATATGTATGATACGCCAGTTATACAAAGATTATTCATTTTGTAAATTAAAAATAAGATTTTATAATCTTAAAACATTAAATAGGCATTATAAAAATAACATAAAGGAGCCCTAGCACTTTTAATAACTATACAAATTATTATTTTTAATAAGGTAGGTGAATACAATAAGCGCATGTTGACAATATGCCCACCGGCCCCACTTTATCAATGTTATGAAATATGGCAGTACATATTATACACACAGTTTGCGTTAAGCCTAATGGTATATTTGAGTTGGTTTTTTTAAGACAATATTATAAAATTTAAATGTTTAGTATTTATTTTAAAGTGCAAGTAAAACGGAACAATATTTTTTGCTCTATTTATGGGTATTAAGGGTTAGATTGTGGTAAATAGTGATTGATTTAAGGTAATACTTTACACAAAAAGTTAGCCTAACCTAACGTTACTTCATATATAGCAATATGCCCATTATGCATACTAAGTATTATGCATACAGGCATATTGTCAAATGTTTGCCAATAATTTACCTTAGAGTAATTTTATTACAGAAATGATAGGTAAAGTAATCGAGACATTTAAAGTAAGTGGAAACAGAACTTTCTAAATAAACAAGTGCTGCAAGCGGTTTTGTTCACCTAAATCTTTTTAATTTTTCTGTAGATTTTCAGATAATTTAGAGTTATGAGACAAAAAAAAACTTTCTCGGGTACTTTAATTTTACTTGTTAATAAATATCTACATTTTTAACATAATGTTTGTCTTTTCATACTTGGCTATATTACTTACAACATGTTGGCAATATGCCTATTTACACATAAAAAGAATGAATAAAAATATTTTTGACCAATTTTCCGTGATAATTACTTTTTTGTAGGTTTTAATATATTTAACTTTATAGTGAAATACTTGCAGGATTACATTATTTAAAATTACGTAGTTTTAAATAAAAATCACCTTAGGTGGGCATATTGAATTCAATAACTTATATTTTAAAAGTCCTATGGTCTCACTTAAGTTCTCCTTTTATTAAAAACAAAAGTGAAAACTAGATATAAGAAACTAGTTTAATTTTTGTTTTTTTATTCATTACTCATCCAAAATTTGAATGATTTACAAGGTTTTAAAAAGTTTTAAAAAAATATATATAAATATATTAAAAGTACCAACCATGCTGCTTTAATAGTAAAATAATCATGTAAAATTAAATTACTATTAAATTATTGCAGATATAGTAGGAAGGGCTGAATTCTGCATGTGTATTCTTAATAAGTTTAACATAAAATGTCAAAATTTGTAGGTTTGGTATCACTATCTGTTAACAAAATACGTTTCATTATAGAAAAAACTAGTTTTTAGACTTTATTAACGACTGGACGTAACGACAAAACTGTTATTAAATTCCAACGGATGTTATTTTAAATTTTTAAAAACTATATTGCAACTATATGCACTTGTTAATAATAAAATCACTTAAAAGTAAATGTTTTTATATAAAGAAAATTTTTAACATTATATTTAATTAATAAAAAATTTATACATTGTTTATTTTTAGACATGTTCACATATCATATTTTTTTTTTGTGGTAAAATATATATATTTAAAATATAATTCATGTTAATAATAAGATTTTATAAAAAATATATTCCTATAAAAATATATATTTAACAATATTATTTGTAAGAATATAGAGTCGAAAAATTAAACTTTTTTGTAAAAACATTTTTTAAGCAAAGTAGGCTTTAAAAAATATTTCAAGCAACTTGCGGGTTTTAAAGGACAACTTAAAAAAAATTAAAAAAAAGACTGTTTGTGAACATGTTTGTACATTTTAAAGTACAAAAACTACGAACTAAATAGTAAAAATTGACTTAAAACTTTAAATATTCAAGAACTTATAATACATTCAGATTTAAGATATGATAAGAGTAGTTTTAACAATATACTTTAAATTTAAATTTGCTCATTGATGTGTAATTTATTAGACTGCTGAGCAAATATTCTAGATCATAATTTAAACCATGTATTCTTTTGATGTATTACGGTAAATCTCCTTTGTTTGTTATAAAGGCCATTTTACATTTACTTTTTTGGCCTATATTCGTATAGTTATTAAATATCTGTAACATGTAGAACGATGTTGTTATTGCTTTGGAACAATGTACGAGGTGGAAAAGTAACTTAATTTTTTTACAGTAAATTTGGAAATATAATATTACAAACTAAATTAGGAGTAATATGGAAAATAAATAAATGCTCCTTGGTTTCTTATTCCGCAATTTAATTCTTTTAAAACAAAAATATGTGACAAAGAGGTCTCAATAATCTGGACCAATAAACACAATTGTAATTCGGAGTAGCGAAAAATCCGTGCTACCGAAAAACTTGATTAAAAGTAGGTTAATTAAGATACTGCTTTATTAAATTTTATTGCTTTAAAAACTTAATTATCTTTTATATAAAATTCTTCTTAATGTCCGATATGTCACTGGTTTAACATGATATTCCCCAGCTAAATTATTTCCCATAAATATATCCCGTCTTTAAGTTCTGAAGTATATCACATGTCTACTGAATAATAATGCCACGTGCTTTCGATATGGGATCATCATGGTCCCGTTAATCAAATCATTAAAAATCCGGATTACAAAATACATAATTGGAAGTATTATTGACTCGGATAACCGAAAAATCAGGATTATCTTGATTCTGTTTATCCAGACCTTACTGTATTTATTTTTACTCACGGTACTCCTAAATAATATTAACCTTTTTGGTAAAACCAAGTAATATTGGAAAAATAAAGTTAGTTTTCCCACTTCGTAAAATAATAAATGGCCTGATTTTACAAATAGTTCAAATGTTAATAAATGTACATAAAGCTCTACAAAAAAGATAATATAGGGCTTATTACGTATCTAATACTCAAGATTCGGAGCTAATGTAGTAGTTAAATTAATTTAACTATTAAGAAATATTTTAGTTTTTTCATGAAGTATTTTTACTAGTACTAATGGAATTCTTTTAAAGCCAAATACCGTTCCTGATGGTAAATTTTTTTATTCTTGTAAGCTTTATGTAAAAAAAAGGTAATTTTCTAGAAAATGGGAGCAACTCCGATTTTGACGAAATTTGGTATACGGGGGTTTTTGGGGCGCTGATCACGAATCTGAAAGAATTATTTGGCGGTCACGTTTCGTTCTCGAGATATCCATCATCAAAGTGGATATTTGAACTAACCTTATTTTTACTGTATTCCCCCTTCTTTTTGCACACAATTCTTGATTTTTACACTAAATTGACATACCATGTTTCATATACACCTTTTAAATACTTGATTTTTATTTATTTTGCCCGTTTTTCCATTTATTTACGAAATCCATTGTAGCAACGTCACGGCCATTTTATTACTAGGGATTTTCCGCCCAGGTTGCCCACTGTGAAAAAACAAATGAATGGCGCCACACCTTACCTATTTAAATTTGAAAATTTTTTTGTTACAAAACTAAATTATTTAATTTCAAATTCAAATATCAAACTGTGGCGCCATTCATTTGTTTTTCACAGTGGGCAACCTGGGCGAAAAATCCTAGTAATAAAATGGCCGTGACGTTGCTACAATGGACTGTAAATAAATGGAAAAACAGGTAAAATAAATAAAAATCAAGTATTTAAAAGGTATATAGAATACATGGTATGTCAATTTAGTAAAATCAAGAATTGATGCACAAAGAAGGGGGAATACAGTAAAAATAAAGTTAGTTCAAATATCCACTTTGATGATGGATATCTCGAGAACGAAACGTGATCGCCAATAACTCTTTCAGATTCGTGATCAGCGCCTAAAACCCCGTATCAAATTCGTCAAAATCGGAGTTGCTCCATTTTCTAGAAAATTACCAAAAAAGATAACTTCGGATAATTTATTATTAAAATTTTATTGTAAAACTATTTAAAAATACTTTGTGGCAAAATTTATAGGTATTTTTATATAACACCTAATTACCCATTATTAGAACTCGACTGAACGTCAGCAAGTGTATAATTAGTATTCTTTTGCAGTGTATTTCTCATTTCAGCTAGTTTTTGAAAGTAATTAATGTAATTATCAATCCAGTCCTTGGCCACATGGCTTAAAATGCATAAACTTACATTTTTAATTTGTTTTTATAATATGCAGGGTGGTCTCTAAGTAATGTACCAAAATGTAACTGGAGAATTTTAATGTTAAAATATTGCGAGTTACCTGAACTTACCTCAGTACAAAAGCTGATATTTACTGAGATACAGGGTATCAATTAAAATTTAAATCAAAATTTGATACGTGGTAAATATTGTCATAGAACTCGGTATCTAGGTGTTATCTGACATGAGCTATTCATATCTGATGTTACTTTTTATGTGTTAACTAGAGGACGCTACCTACCTTAGTTTGAATTTCTCTAAAACGTCCCAACTTTTTTGTACTACTCTATATGTACAATCTAAGAAAACCAGTAAATAATTCTATGCTTGTTACACAAAAAGTGTACATTTAAGTGGTTTATAGCAACCAAAAAAATTAAAGGTTATTACATTATATTCAGGGTTGCCACAATGATTTTTATAAAAGTACTAGATTCCAGAAAAAAAAATACTAGAAAGTACTAAATTTCATAAATAAGGTAAAGGTAAAAAAAAGTTTTAATATTCAGTAACTTTTGGTCCATTGGTCGTCTTATAACACCTATTCTGGTAATATTTTAGCTGTTTTCCGAGAAAAATAATGTTGAAGAGCAAAAAAAAACAAAAAAGATCCTCACCTTGTTTTCTTTCAATTCTACGTACTAAATTAAATTCGAAATCATCACACAGCCACTTCATTTTAAAAAAGTACTAGATTTTGATCAGTACGTACTAAACCACTAGATTCTATTAAAAAGTACTAGATCTAGTACAAATGTACTGGGTGTGGTAACCCTGATTATATTATTCGTTTATGATAAGACAGTTGTAGTTATAGCTAATATGCTGTTTTTAAAGGAATTTTTGGGTTGGACTAAATGACATCAACGCAAATATCTAGAAACCGGTTGCTCAGAGCGATTCTTACAAAGTAAACCTTTTGTGTAGAAAACATTTCTAGAGGTTAATATTTTACTCGCATGGAAAAATTAACATCCGATATGAATAGCTCATATCAATAAAGCCCCTAGATACCGAGTTTGATTACAATATTCAAAACGTATTAAATATTATCGAATTAATAAAAAAAATATCTTTGACACCCTGTATCTCAGTTAATATCAACCTTTGTACTGAGGTATGTTTAGGTAAATCGCAATAATAAATTAAATTTTGACCCATAACAACCCTGTATATTTAACTTTTTTTCTTAAAGACATGTTTAGTCCTATAAAAATATGTTTAGTCTTATAGATATCTGCCAGTAAAAAAGAATTAAAATTAAAAAATCAAAAACCAATGATTGAGTTTTTAAAAGTCTTCTGGTCAATGACTGCATTATATAGAAAGAAAAACAAAGAATACTTATGTGGTGTAACGAAAAATTGAAACTATAATAAATGTGTGATCATTAGTGATGTACATAGTTTTATAATGATAGTCTTTATTAATAATTATTAATTAAAATGTTAACAATTAATGTTCTAAATTTTATTTACTAGAATTGTTAATAATGTTATTATTATCTATTGTAGATTGTAAAGTAAAATGAAAATGTGATAAAATGTTCAAACTTGTATTTTATTTTATTTCTCAGAAATCCTATATTCTTATCTTGACGATTGAAGGTCCATCATCTTAGAGTTTTGGAAAAGTTTGCTTATTTTGCTAAAAGTTGTAAAAAAACAATATTCTTAATCACAACCCTTAGAGATTTAAGGTAATTATGAGACGTAATATCAGGACTTTATCGTTTAAAAGTCAGAAAATAAAAAGCCACTAAGGTCTACAGTACAGTTTACCGAATATGTAGGTAAATAAAGAAGCTCACAAATTAAAGGCCAAGGGCTGTTTCGGATAAGCTGTAGAAAGATGTATATTTAAAAAACAACGTGTTAGTTCATTAAAAGCTGTAAAAGCAAAAATTATACTACATACTTAATTAAATCAGAGAATAAGTAAAATGTACCTTAGCTTATTTAAAGAATATTTCGAAATATGATAATTTATTTGTTATTTTTTAACAACCGGAATAAATAATTTTAAAATTGTTATTTTTTCTAACAAATATGCAAGGTGATATTTATTTGCACGAAATACAATTTAAATGAGCGACGCAAAGTGGAGTTAGGATAAGCTTTAAGTGCGGGAAAGACACACACGCAAGTGTTAGGAGCAATAGTTTCTCTACGAGTTTTTACAAAAGTAGCAACATAACTAACATTATCTTTATACCAATATTTGCAAACATTAATTTTTAAAACCCTAAAAACATACAAATTCCAAATTTTTTTATTTAATAGTGCATAAGTACAATTCATTATTTTTAACTTTATAATGAAAAGTGCAAATAACTGCAAAATATTATAAAATTCTACTATGTTGACAGTAAAAATTGGAAAAGAACGTGTTATTTCTGCCTTGAAATTAGTTAAAATAACAGAGTGTTTGTTAATTCTGACATTTGGCGTGTGTAGCGATTTTTTTAATAGTGTTATGGAGGGTAGAATGGAAGCGTACCATCTTTTATGAAGGACAAGTTAAAAAAGTATCCATCGAAGTAAGCAAAAGATTTTAGTGTTCCTTTCCTTTTTCATTTTGTATCTTGTATATATTACTCTAATAATTAATAATTAATAATAATTCATGACGCTGTGTTAAAACTAGGGCTGGCAACCGAAACCGGTTTTCGGTTAACCGGTTAACCGGTTTTCGGTTAACCGCTATTTTGGCCAAAACCGGTATTCGAAAACCGGTGTTCGAATATCGGTTAACCGGTTTTAAAAAGCGGTTTTCAAATACCGGTTTTTTAATAATCGATTTTTGAATACCAGTTTTTGGATAATCGCACCAAAATCGAAAAGCGGTTCTTCGAATATTAATTAATGGGTTTTTTGTTGATTACGGTTTATATCTAAAAAGAAAAACCGTTCATTTTGTAAAATCGGATATTGGTTAACAGATTATACGGGGTGGTTCATTTAACCTTAGACAATAATGTAATATAGTTACCTTTTATTTCATACATTGGAATATGGAAAGTAAGGGTGCTGTCTGGTAATTTAAATAACATTTGTTCGGCGATAGCGCAAAATCACATAACAGACAAAAAGTCAAAAATCAGGTTTTAGCGCCATTAATTGGTTTAATTAATTGCGCACCTCCGTACAAAAAATCCTTCAAATATCTTTCTAATATTTGCGATATTTTAACTAAACCTAGTGCCCAACATTTTTAGAAGGGGGGGAATTTACGGAGGGGATCCCAAAGTTACAAAAAAAATGTTATCGCTTAAACAGTTGAAGAGCAAAAAAGGTCTTCACCAAACAAACAAGTTATACTTTGAAATAACATTCATACCCGTGGTTTGACCACCAAATTTTTACTTTGGGGGTAGATTGTCCTCCCGCCTCGCTAAATTTAACACTGAAACATTTATAATTCACAATACATTTTGGCCTTGCTGTAGATAAAGATATTGACTTTAAATTCTACAGTAACAAAGTACTTGCAAGGAACTTAAAAATGATGTGACACAAAATCCCCTTTCATGGCCCATCGGCCATCTTGAAATGTTCATCTGTCAATTTTACTTTAAAATATAGTATTTATGTATCAATTTTATTTTCTTAAGTTTTAATTTGCTAAATTGATACGTTTAAAAAATAAATAGGGGAGAAAACATGATATTAACTTTTTTCATAAAATTAGCTCATGATTAAGCCCTTAAATATTTTTACCGCAATTGGGAACCACCCTGTATAAAAGTTTATATTTTAAGCTGTGTTCAGACTTGCAAAAATTCGCCAAAAATCCGTCCAAACAAACCAACCTATTTGCGAGCTTCTTTAATGCAAAAACCGACAAGCTCTGAATTACCTCAAAATCATTCTCCAAGCCCTTCAAACGACGTGAATTCCGTCCACGTCCGCGCTATGTGGAGCTATGAGGCGCGCTAATCGGCGCGGCGAATTGTTGCAAGTCTGGACGCAACATTTGATCTATTGATATTGTTTACTAGAATGCGATGTCGTCATAATATCCTGGTAGAAACCAAAGGCGCCATGTTTTGTCTCGTTGACTTATTTACTGTTGTTTAATAGCTGCTTAAGTAGATACTTACATAAAAACAATAAAAGGTGTTCCTTATAAATTCTGATAAGTAAATGACAACATGTTTATGCTTAAATATGTTGTTTTATTAAAATGAAATGACAAAGATACTTATGTACCTACTATACACTTAAAATAAAGCCCAACTTTTGTAAACAAATTCCAACATATTGCACACATACTTTATTAATTACAAAATGAGATAGTTATCTAATAAAAACGATGTAAAATTTAAATTAATAAGTTGACGACATTAAAAAATCTTTTTTTTTTCATATGAGATTAGGAATATATTGCCTTTTAAATAAATTCAAAACTCAAGCTAGGGAGCAAAACGGACTTCGGATTTGAATTTAGGGCATTAAGAAGAATATAAAAAAGTTGGTCTGGTCCAAAGTACTGATCACTTTTTTGTTTTTGTGTGCCGGTGTTATGATTACACCATACTCACACCATATTAAACAAGGATAAAAAGACATCTTAATAATCATCAAATGTAAGCGAACTACCGACAAATTCCACAGTATTAAAAAAAGGCAAGTATTAGCGTAACCTACGCCCATATAACATTTTTGCCGGCGTTGTACATTTAATTTACTGGCATTGCCAACACTCTTTAATGGCAAGGCATTGGCAAAAAGGTATCAAAAAGACGCGAAAGTGGGCAATTGGCCGTTATTAGGCCACGTGTTGCAGATAAAGTGATGGCATCCGTCATTAATAAGTTATTGGCAAAAATGCGTTTAAGATGATGGCATCCATCATTAAAAGTTATTGGCAAAAAGATAATAAAAAGACACGAAAGTGGGCAAATGCAGATACTCCCAAGCAGCAAGCTGACGTCTTATTGACGAAAATTGTCGCATATACTTTTTTTAAATCTAAAATGATGCGATATTTTATTTGAAAATTAAAATAGGAAAAAACTCCTTACTGCTTGCAATTTCCTTGCAATGCAAAGTACCATCTCTCGGAACACTGTCCAACTTGGAGATGCAGATTTTTACACTAGCCGAAGATATTTCTTTCAAAGCTAAGTTGAGATCACCTACCGCAGACCGCTCTCGAATTATTTTTGTCTAATGGGTACGGTTTAGACGATAAAAAGCGAAGACATTGCAGAAACGTAGTAGTTTATTGTCCATTACGCCATCTATCGGTATGTCAAAAAAACTATTAAATATATAAAATATTTTTTATTAACACGTCTTTAAAACTTTTAATAAAGTTTTAAACAAAATGTTTAAAGCACCTAACAGTCTACTTGAATATCTTGCCTTCTCGACTAGCCATCACTAGGCAACGGCACGCGGTGTTCTGCTCGGGGGTGAACGAACGGACCGAGCAGCAACCATCCAAGTTATGGAATGAATGGTGTGTGAATGGGAAGGAGTAGGGGTCAAGGTACAATAAGCCTTCAGGCTGGCTGCAGTGCACCACCTAGGGGGACGGTCGTCGGACCTGGGTGGGATGACCCTGAAAGGGCGAAAGAAAACAAAAAAAACAAAAAAAAACAAAAAAAAAAAGCCATCACCAATTAATCACACAACACACACTTATTAGGTAATGAATACATTTAATTATGTCTATTAAAAACTCTTTTCTTTAAAAAGAAACTAAAAAGCTAGAAAACCACGTAGAAAACAAATGCACAAAGCGGTCACCTTCAGTCGAAATTAACGTAGCTAATTTTACCATCATTTTATTTTTATTCGCTCCAAAATACATAATAAACATTTTGTTGGACCTAATTTTTATTTGCATGATTTTTAACAATAAAATGTTAGGAAAAGGCCATTTACTTTAAATTATGTAAAAAAACATAAAATAATGTTGTTTAGCTGCCATTATAAATAAAACAGATCAAAAAAATTACTTTAATGTTAGTTAAATACCAATGTTAATAATATGGTTTAAAAAGTATGAATATGCGTTGAAGGTTTGCCTTCAAAAATCCAATATTTATTTGCCTGCAACAAAAACGGGTGCTTTATTTAATCAGGATTAGTATGCCGCCATTTTTGAATGCTTGCCGGCAATTCGCCTGCATGTAAAATTTATTGGCAATTAAGTGTTTATTTAGGATGAAAAATGTACATTGCCGGCAAATAGTGTTTGCTGGGACGTCCCTTATAATACAAGTTGGTTATATAAACTTTTATAAAACATTCAAGTAGCTTTTAGGTAATTTATGATAAACGTTCTCGAACGTTCGTGAATGTTCTTTAAACGTTTTTAAAGTTTTGGATCGGCAAAAACAACATTTTAGAAACGTTGTACGTTTACTGAACGTTTTTATAGTCCCTAAAACGTTCTAGAAACAGGTTTTTAAAGTTTTCTTGGGACGTTTTAAAAATGCTGTCATAGTATGTTTTTTTACGTTTACTAAACGTTTTTATAGTACATAAATCGTTCTAGGAACAGGTTTTAAAAGTCTCTGGGACGTTTTAAAAATGTTGTTGTATGTTGTATTGCTGAATTTATACAGACAAATAACCTTTATTTGGAACTTCTAATTGGTTACTCTTATTTTATTTTTTCTTATTTGTCTGTATAAATTCAGCTTATATTTTATTTGAATGTTTTTGACATTTAAATAACAAACTACTTTTATTTCAGATTAGGCAGAAAAAAACCTTATTTATTAAATTATATCTAAAAAACGCACATTATACACAACTTAAATGTATATCAATGACATAACATAATGGACCGGCCCTCGCGATCTCTTATTGACGCCAGAGCAGTGCGAGAGAGATGAGAGAGAAAAATAATTATAAATCAAGCACCTACAAGAGGCACAAGGAAAGTCAGGTGATGTATTATTAAACTTTTTTAAAAAAATTTTTGTTTGTGCTAATGACATTAAGAAAAAGTCGATCTTGTTACTAAAGCTATTGCTCTGCCTTACTATGCGACAGAGAGGAGAATTTTGAGCAGAGTATGTGCGCCTAAATGGCAAATGAAACAATTCATTTTTTCTAAGAGATCTTTGAGGGATGTTGATGTAGATTTGTTGAAGAATTTCTGGGCTTTGAATAATGTTATTAAAAATTTTAAATAAAAATAGCACATCGGAAATGGCTTTTCTATCAGCCAGGGACATCAGATGAAAATGAACCCGAGTTTGGGAAACATTACAATTTGGAATTAAAACATTTTGTTTAAAGGAAAGATATTTTAAAAATTTATTTTGAATTCATTCTAATCGGCCAATATATGTAATTTGCTGCAGATTCCAAACGACACTACCAAAATTTAACTTTGCGTGGCTTGTTTAATGGTACATCCAAAACATCCCCTGTATTATTATTTTTGAAAATTTTGTACTGAGCTTTATATTATCACTTTAAAATGTAATTCACATACCTAAAAACATAGAACACTGTATATTTTTAAATCAGGATCAATTTGTTTCTTGAATATTTTGTTCGAATAAAATTCTTCCTATAAATAGCATATCTCTATTTGTTTTTAAGTATTCATGAAGGGGAAAAGAAAAAAACCGCTGGGCCATAATTTCTCTGACAAAGTGACAGACAACAAAAGTGCGACATTTTTTAAAAGCTACCTAATTTGTTAAAAAACAAAAAATTATTCAGTAGAAGTAATTCAGTTAGTACATAACCTGACTTTCATTTTTAACTGATACACGCCGCGCCGTTCCCGATGGTATAGATGGGATGGAGATAGATAACATCCGAAACGTCGTGTATCAGTTGATAAATAAAAATTATGGAAGTCCAAAAAAGTAGCATTATTGAAACCAAAAGATTGTCTACCACCTTCAAAGAAAAGGCAGAACACTGCTAAGACACTGATACCAGGTACCCTTTTCCTAGTAATAATTTTGGTATCTCTAACCCATTCTTTCCTTATTGTATGTACCTGGATAGTGAAATGAACCAGAACCATATTTATTGAGGTTTTGATACATGATGGATGTCCTACTAAGTAACTTAAGAATTCCAAGATTTGCTAAATTTGTAAAACTTACTGTACACTCCTAAAATCTAAAAGATGTAGGTATTTGAGTCTAATATTTTAATTTGAGCTATCACTAAAAGATCAGGCAGATGACTTCGCACCACTGAAAATTTTTCTGACTTTGTTACAGTAAGGTACCCGTTAGTCTTTCTGTAATTAACGCTTTAAGGACATCAAACATACAGCCATTTAATTTTTTTATATAATTTCAAACTTGAATTATGTTGCCATCCGTCCCGATATATCGGGACTCCACCGTTATTAGCAAAAAGTCCCGATTTACGATATAAAACAAAATATTTAATTATTAATTTTTAAAACCTTTTTATCAGAATTTATTTAAAAAAAAATATAATAATAATCAAAATACTTTTTTCAATTCCCAATTTCAAATAACCATTTTTTTTCGTGCATAAAAAAATTACAATATTTCATCGTTATATTTTTGTTTAAGCTAGAATCTGTGGTTTTATTCCGTTACCCTTCAGCTTTTAGAAAATAACTCAAAAAAAGCAGCCAAAATTGTCAATTTTTGACCACTGATTCGTGTTAAAAAAGCTAAAATAAATCAAAACCATAAATCACATCTCTGGATCTGGTACTTTCTGTTTTTTGAATTGTTATAATAAAATGCAGCTCTCAGACATATTGCATTTTTTGAACTAAATACCTGTTAATATGTATAATGTTATTTTATTGATAATATTTGTTTGGCCTGATTTTGTATCAATATTGATCTATTTTGATTAAAAAAGTCCCTGCGTAAAATGAAAAAAACAAAACCGTACTTGTATGTACATAAAACAGGGTGTAATTTAATTGATGGCTAAAAATACAGGATATGATTCCTTAGCTGATTTAAGAAAAAAAGCTATATGAACATATGTCCTAAACGTCTTATTTTTGAGATACAGGGTGTTAAAATTTTTAAAAAATCAAAGAATTTCAAAAACATTTATTTTAGTAAAAACTGTTATACTGGATATGTCGTCGCTCACTTGCTGAAATCGCCCATTTCATGAAAAGGATATCCACTTCATGAAACGCACCCGCTTAGTGTAATATGAATTATTTTCATTATCTGCACAAAATATTTGTCCATGTCATGAAATGGATTCTTGTTTTATGCTCTTAATGAAATTTTGGTAAATTTCATCCAGTGGATAAGCACAATGATATTTTCATGTAATGGCTAACAGCCATTACATGAGTAATTTAACAATTTCCATAGTTTTAAAATGGTCTGAATATATAACAAAAACGTACTCTAAAATAACAGAATATGTATTTCAAAATGAAAGTTATTCTAAAACTATTTTAAATAATATAAAAGTACCTAACGATTTTGCTTCTAGGTATAAAATATTTATGTTAACTATATGACATATATGTACTTATTAGTGGTTATTATAACAAAACGAGTAACATAAAATAATTATTATATCAAAACGAGTACCTAACATAAAACTAATTAACCTTTATTAGCACAGGATAAAGATGAATGGCATCTCCTGTTACATAAAGTTTTCATTTTAAAGCAAACACATCTCTTCGTATTGCATTGAGTTTTGGAGGCCTTGCAGGAACATTTAAAAAAGCCTTGTCCACCAGATGTTTTACTTACAGCTTCACGCACGGAAATAAATTTCGATCTATCAATTTCGTTTGGACCTATAAAATTTGATGCGGCTTTCTGCAAGCTATCATTACCAAACCAGCCTTTAATTATTCCATGTGGTGTCGCAACTTGATACACTCCATTTTGGATATCTGTTACTACTGCTACCAAATTCGATGAATCTGCAGGTCCTCGATCAACTTTAGGAACGGCTAACAGAACGCAATTATCCTTAATAAATTTTTGCTGTTTAGTTTTGGAAAATTTTAACATTTCCTCAGCACCTCTCTTTTGACCAGCATGCGCTTCGTGTCTTTCATTTCGTATTTCTTGTTCCCTCAGGGCTAGCAGTTGTACAGAATCACTATCTGAATTAATTAGGAAATCCGGTATAAAAGTTAATGTATTATTACAAAATGTAATTGCTGGAGTACTTTCGTTACTGTCCACCTTTTTTCTTCAATCCTCTTCTTCCACAGTTTGGCTCTGATGAGTAGGTAGTATATTTAACCAGTCAATTTCATTATTTTCTACAATACTTGCTGCTTCATTTGCAGGAGGAACTACTATAAGTACAGGTTCTGAGTCCATATTCGTGATTGTTTCATCATGAGCTTCAGTTTGTTTTTCATTGAGGGCCTCTATGTCTTCTTCGTTGTGAAAAGTACTTAGTAGTGCATCGGGAATGTTTGATGAAACAAGCCCTACGCGAGGTTCTCCTCCAAACAGTGCTCTATAAGGACAACGGCCAATAATCCTGTGATGCGATATATTCTTTTGCCACTGTACAAACTGAACTACCATGATTTTGAGTTATTATCTGCCATCCAACTTCGCAACATGTTTTCAACATCTTGGTTGCAACGCTCTACGCTGCCTTAGCTCTGCGGATGCCTAGATCGGCCATTTATTATTATACACTCTGGCCACAGTTAGCTTCAGTCCATTTATAACGCAATTGACGAATTCTCTTTCATTATCGCTTTGGAGAATTTTTGGAGCTTCAAATGTTAAAAAAATTTGTAGTATTTCTTTTGCAACTTCTGTTGCCGTTTTGTGCTGAAGTGCACGAAGACAAATGAATTTGGTTGAATGATCATGGTAATTCAAAATCCATCGATATGGATCATCTGGTAAAGAGTGAAAATCAATAAGGTCCACTTGTCCTCGTTCATTAAAATATTTTGATGTTATAGGACGTACGACATTTTCCCTTGATATACCCTTTTTCTTATTACAAGATTGACATGTTGCCAAAAAATGTTCAACTGTTGTCGTGTGTAAACTTTTTTCCTGGGTTTGTCACTCATAATAATCCCTAGGTTTATTATAAAATTCGTCTTTTTGGTTAAACACAGGTTCCACTAATTCAGCCATATCTTACTCACAAAGTGCACAGCTCAGTGACCGTTACATGAAACGAACATTGTGCTTATCCTTCGGCTTATCCACTTGATGAAATTTAACAAAATTTCATTAAGAGCATAAAACAAGAATCCATTTTCATGACATGGACAAAATATTTTGTGCAGATAATGAAAATAATTCATATAACACTAAGCGGGTGCGTTACATGAAGTGGATATCCTTTTTTATGAAATGGGCGATTTCAGCAAGTGAGCACGACAGATATAAACCTTATTTAAATAAGTAGTGATTATTTTGTTACATAATTGCTAATTAAAAATGTTAAAATATAATTTTTAAAAGAAAACGATTCCGCAATGTTTCTTTTACGGTCTAAACATATGCAATTAAGTGAAAAAAATTTTGCCGGCCATATGTACATTTAATTTACTGGCATGGCCAACACTCTTTAATGGCAAGGCATTGGCAAATATAGGTATCAAAAAGACACGAAAGTGGGCAATTGGCCGTTATTGGGCCACGTGTTGCAGATAATGTGATGGCATCCGTCATTAACAAGTTATGATGGAAAAATGCGTTTAGAATGATAGCATCCATCATTAAGAATTTATTGGCAAAAAGATAACAAAAAGACACGAAAGTGGGCATGTGGCCGTTATTGAGCCACGTGTTGCAGATACTGTGATGGCATCCATCATTAATGAGTTATGATGAAAAAAATGCGTGTAGGATAATGGCATTTATCATTAAATAAGTATTGCAAATTTTATAAGTTGAATGTCCGTAAAAGTTATATAACATATTTAGAATTTTGTAATTAAAAAAATGAGAAAAAAGGCAGGAAAACTTTATCATTAACAAAATTACATAATATAAATTTCTATACAGTAACAATAAACCAGTTAAAAATTAAAGGTATGTAATAAAAATTAAAAAAAAAGAAAACACTTTAAAATAGTAAGTATTCAAGAACACTTAGACTCAATTTTCAGATCCAAAACATGAAGAAAATATTTTAAAGGAGTTAAATGTCAAAAAACTATTAAATATACAGGGTGTTCATTTGAAAACTTTCCACTCAAGTTATCTTCGAAACGAGACAGATTTGAGAAAATCGCCGAAACACGTCAAGATATTTATTGAGGGGAACGTTTTTACAAAAAATTGGACGGCGCCCCTTTAACCTCTTAACCACCAGGGCCACCACCCCAAAATTCTTAAATGAGAAGGCGGGTCGAGTGATACATCATTTTAAAGCTCCTGACGAGTACTTTATAACCCTAGAATATGAAGTCAATATCTTCACCTATTACAAAATGGCGGTACTTTAAAAATTACCTAAATACCTGATTTGGATGGTCATATTTCCGAAACTAATAAAGTTAGATGTACTTAATGTGGTATTTTCTTAAAGCTCATTTAAAGATCTTTTTAATGGTAAAATAATATACAGGGTTCTTAAATAAAAAAATATGTACTTTTTCTTCTACCCTGTATATTACTACCAGTATCACCATTAAAAGACCTTTAAAAGAGCTTTAAGAAAACACCACATTAGGTACATCTAACTGTTAGTTTCGGAAATATGGCCATCCAAATCAGGTATTTAGGTAATTTTAAAGTACCGCCATTTGTAATAGGCGAAGATATTGACTTCATATTCTAGGGTTATAAAGTACTCGTCAGGAGCTTTAAAATGACGTATCACTCGACTCGCCATCTCATTTAAGAATTTTGGGGTGGTGGTCCTGGTGGTTAGAGGTTAAGGGGCGCCGTCCAATTTTTGTAAAAATGTTCCCCTCAATAAATATCTTGACGTGTTTCTGGCGATTTCTCAAATCTGTCTCGTTTCGAAGCTAACTTGAGTGGAAAGTTTTTAAATGAACACCCTGTATTTATATAATATTTTTATTAACATGTCCTTAAAACTTTTAATAAGGCAACTCCCTAAGTTCATATTATTTTTTAGGTAACTACAAACTTAAAAGGGTTTAAACAAATGTTTACAGCACCTAACAGTCTACTTAAATAACTCGCCTTCTCGACTAGCCATCACCAATTAATCACACAACACACACTAATTAGGTAATGAATACACCCAATTATGTCTATTAAAAACTCTTTTCTTTAAAAAAGAAACTAAAAAGCTAGAAAACTACGTAGAAAACTATTGCACAAAACAAACAAACAAACCAAAAGCAATTTTTCTTCATCTGTCAAAATCGTCAAATCTTGTATTTCGGCTAAGCGGGAAATTTGAATTTGTCACCTTCGGTCGAAATTAACCTAGCTAATTTTACCATTATTTTATTTTTATTCTCTCAAAAATAACATACATAATAAACATTTTGTTTGACCTAATTTTTATTTGCATGATTTGTAACAATAAAATGTTATGAAAAGGCCATTTCCTTTAAAGTATGTAAAAAACATAAAATAATGTTGTTTAGCTGCCAATATAAATAAAACAGATCAAAAAAATTGCTCTAATGTTAGTTAAATACCAATGTTAATAATATGGTTTAAAAAGTACGAGTATGCGTTGAAGGTTTGCCTTCAAAAATACAATATTTATTTGCCTGCAACAAAAGGCATGCTTTATTTAATCAGGATTGGTATGCCGCCATTTTTGTATGCTTGCCGGCAATTCGCCTGCATGTAAAATTTATTGGCAATTAAGTGTTTATTTAGGGTTGACTTTTTAATGCGTATTAGATGTTGGCATAATATTGCCACCAATTGCCAATGCTTTACCATCAATGCCAATATGAAAAATGTATATTGCCGGCAAGTAGTGTTTTGCTGGGATTTTATTTGTTTCCTCTTAAACTAAACAAGATATGGAAACCAATTATGAGACGTAAAAGCAGTATTTCTATATTTGCTTAATCTAAAGAGATCACAAAAATTTTACACACATTTACACAGTCAGTGGCGTACGGTTTTTTTGTTGAAAATATTTCGTCAGTTGCCTCTCAAGACGCCACTAAACTTATTGAATGTAATTAAGTTGGTGATAATTTGTTTTATCTTTGTGACATCTCACGAAGGCTTATGCCTAAATATCAAAGTACCGTGAGTGCCGGGTTATTGGGTGTTTAACCCATATGTTTACCCTGTTCCGTCAACATTATCCAAGCACTGAAACATACAGTTTTGCATTTTATAGCACCTTTTAGACAACGCGGTAGTGCCACCACGGACGTTATTTATTTTGAAATAACTACTACCTGGAATTGGTAGAATACTACACAGAGGCTTTGCCATTACCATCTGTGAGGTGACGAGGTGAAAAATCCGTGGTAGGAACCGAGATTCGAACCCGGATCGCTGCGGTGAGAGGCTGATACGTTAGCCCCTACACCATGCTCGCCACCCCCTTAATGTGTATTGCCAAATTAAAACAAAATGGGTTAAAAAATAGTTAAGATATTTAAAAATATATATATATTTTTTGAAATTTTAACACTCTGTATCTCAAAAGTTAAGAGGTTTAGGACACTTGTTTATATAAACTTTTCTTTCTAAAATAAGCTAACCAATCATAACCTGTAGTTTTAGCCATCAATTAAATTACACCCTATATAATCTTAAAATTAAAAACTTTTTGCACACGTAATTTTAAAGTGAACAAACAAGTCAATGCACTCTACTTTGTAAAATGTAAATTATTTTTTAAGTTTTAAGTACACCCACTTAGGTAGCTACTTATTTCCATTATCCTATTATTAAACAATTTTGTTACTTAAAAAAATTAAATAAACTACTATTTGATGCTTTCAACTGATAGCAACAGATCAACAAACGTAGCTACTTCAATTTTTTTAAATCTAATTATGTTCTTATTTTTATTGCATAGAAGTAGGGTATAATACAATTTTTTTTTTAGACTTGTCAGCAAAAATTTACAAGAATATACTTTACTATTAGCAAGGTCTGGGAAATAGCTTCTCTCATAACGTTCAGCGTTCCTGATTAGTATGCAAAGAAGAGCCGTTAGCCATTAAACTACTTAAGGGCTGTCTTCACTTAGCGAACGTATACTGTCAAATAGGCAACAAACGTATACGTTCGGGTAGTGAAGACGTAAATATTTAAAATTATTTGCGTCTAAACCAACCAGAACGCATACGTTTGTTGCCCATCAAAAAAACTGTAAAAAGCATAATTATAGGTTTTAAAAAGACAAACAAAATTTTTTCGTAATAATTTTTCTACCACCAATACGAACCGAGATACGAAGTCAAATAACGGAAAAATTATGCATTTTTCAAGGAAAATTTATTAAGTCTCTTTAAAGTAATAACACACTTTTCTTTGAAAAATAAATAAGTCTAGCATGAAAATTGAGTAAGTTCTGATACAAATAAGATTAGTATAACTAATTTTTTCTCCGAAAAAATAATTTAAAATAACCGCCTAACCACCCCCCTAATTAAAGCTGACCTTTACTCTTTTGCAATTCTCTTTATACAAGTATGAATAATACTTTCAGGAAGTTTAACCAATTTAAACTTAAATTTTAAAAATAATATGTAGATAGTAGATAGAATATGTAGATTATTATCCTCGAAAGTGACCTGTGCGAATTTTTCGAAGAAGAATTGATTGGTTTTTTTAACCTGACTTCTTCATTTTTAATAATGGGGGTTTTTTAAGAGCTACAAGGATCTGTAAGTAAATTTTATTAGGATCCCTTGGTTTTTTAATGGGGTGAATTTAAAGGGCTTGAAAAAGCTGGTGCTTATTCGTAAATAGAGGTTTTAAACGACTACATCTCGCCAAATATTCACTGTACAAAAAATATATGCCCAAAAATTTTAGTTATTAAAAAAACTGCAATTTAAAACTCTATCATTTTTTATTATCTCCAGTTTGTTTGGATTTATTTAAAAAAAATAAAAAATAAGAAATTGTTAAAAATCGTTTTTTACTTTAAGCTCATGTTTTTTTCAAATTAGGCCAAACATCTTTGCCGTTTACTAATACATGCATAAAGAGAACTGCAAAAGAATAAAAGTCATTTTTAATTTGGGCGGTAGTTAGGGGATTGTCTTAATTGATTTTTTCGTAGAGAAAATTAGATACTGACCTTATTTTTATCATAACACACTTAATTTTTTATGCTAAGAAACTCGGTTTTTGAAAAAAGGTCTGATTAGGTACTTTAAAAGGTATTTTATGTGTTTTACTGAAAATATATAGAATTTTCCCGTTATTTGACTTTAAACTTAAAAGATATTATATTTAAGGGAAAAAGCTAACTATTAACACACCGTATCTTGGTTTGTATTTGTATAGGTTATAGTGGAAAAAAGATCCTCGTTTTAAAAATGACGCCCTTTTCTTTATTTCTATTTTCTTTTTTTTTTGTTTGACAAATTTTTTCCGACAAGAAAACTTGCAAAGAAAGGGGGCCCTACCTAAGTATTTTATGTTATTTATTTATTTATTTTTTATCTTTGGACAAACCACGAAGGGTAAAAGCCTAAATACTAACGTACCGTGGGTAGTCTTAAGTGAGGTAAGAGGGAGTTTGTTGACACGGGATTTAAATACTTGTAGATTTGGGGGAAGGAAAAGACCTCCGCGGGCAGCAGGTTCCACAACCTAGAAACTCTAGGGATAAAAGAACGAATAAAGTGGGAAGTTCGGGGCCTGTCCAGTTGGACCGTATAGGATGCATACGCGCGGAACCACGAGATTTCTCTGTTGGGAACCGCAAGTGGAGGAACTATACTGGACAATTCTTCAGAGCAGAAGCCATGAAAGTACCTATAAAAAGCGATAAATCCCCACAGCCTGACGATGTGCAAGAGAGGGAAGCCGTTCTGTAAGTGAAGGATCATTAATGAGACGAATAGCTCTTCTTTGAATAGAATCAAGAATGCTTAGGGTTGTGGGGGACGCCATGCCCCAGGTATGAGAACAATATCCAATCCAAGTGAGGTCGGATTTGGGACACATATAAAGTGTATAAATTAGAAGGGGAAAAATACTTTTTGGCTCGAAAGAGGAATCCAAGCTTTTTGAAGCTGCCGGTGGCTATAGATACAATGTGTTTATGCCAGTTAAGGTTACTTTCAAATGTGACGCCCACAAGATTAAAAGGTGTCTTGGCTCTGTAAAACTTGGCCGCTCATAAGTAGAAGATGAGTATTTGATGACTCTTTTCGCGACAAGGAACATGATTGTGTTTTGGATGCATTAAAATGGCCGAGATTTTTGGCGCCCCAATCCAATATTAAATTAAGATCCTGCGAAAGAGATATCTGCATCGCTCTGCGTTTGTTTTCCAAGTCAGGTTTAGTAATGGGTTTAGGAACCTGAATTTACTTGGTGAAAGCTTGAAGAATGACCGTCCACATTAACTGATATATGACGATCAGATAGATAACTAGAGAGCCAAGCACAGAGTTTAGTTGAAAGACCATAGGAGGAAAGTTTATTAAGAAGTGCGGCATGCCGCCAGACCTGGTCAAAAGCTTTGGATATATCAAGAGCAACGATCTGGGACTCACCTAGTGTTATAATTATAGTGAAACAAGGGCCCCCTACGCCACTGGAAGACACACCTTTATACTTGCTTTTCTGGCCACCGACGATGAGCTGTGGGGCACCTGTCGCTCTTTTATAGGTACAAAGGGTGTTTCCTATCTACGGTACGAAATTATAAATCATGATTTTTGTCGTTTTATGTGGTACAGGGTGTTAAAGGTAAAAAAAGTTAATATTTTATAAATAATTTAAATATCCTTAGACCGATTTAGTTCAAGTTTGATACAGTTGTTTCAAGTAAAATAATAGGGAGCATAATATGCTAATATAATAACTAAATATTATTTTCTCTAATATAACTGTATTTCAATGATTGAGTCTAGTGTCGTCTCAGTAGGCAACACACCTATTATTATTAAAAAAGAAAAACAAATAGGTTAATTTTTTTGTAGTTTTTATAATATATTTATTGGACTGGCAAAAAAACATTTTTTCTAACAGTACTGTAAAAATAACATTAAATAACTTTGAAAAAATTAATTTATCGAAAAATTTGAGACCTTTTTGTAGAGCATAAAATTTCCCTTAAAGCCATGTACAGACTTAAAAACAGTCGGTGCAACATGTCGGCCAACTGTATCTTGTTCAAAAAATTTTTGAGCAACAAAGTTGTCCAACATTTACAGATACAAGTGTTTTGCGTCCACACTAGTTTTGGTCAAATGGAAATCGCTAAAAGCGTGGTCGCAGAGATATTTTCTACGGAAAGAAGTTTATTACGGCAATTGAATAATTTTTGTCTCTAAGTTTCATAAATATGAAAGACTCTTAAGTATTTTAATGAAAATTAGGTTTTTTCAGTGCTCGAGAAAATAAATCGTGTACAAAAATTAAACCTTTATAAACCTACACGGTATCAGTTAAGTGAAAAAGTTCACAGGCATTGCGTGGAAAAAAGACGGTCTAACGCCTGTAGAATACCAACAGGTAGAGATTAAATAAATAATTCCGGCATCTAAACAAGGTGATGCCCCACAAAAAGCGTCGATATGTGAACAAAAATGCCAAAATAGAGATTTTCATAACAACTTAAATGTATAATATGTGAATCTGTACAGTGAGGATATTAAAAGTCCTACCCCCCTCCCTTTATCTTTTGAATGGGACAAGATATCGATATCGGGTAAAATTTGGGTAAAAGGGTGTCACTTAAACTACATTTTGGCATTAAAATGATTCCGGTCACGTGGCCTAATGTTAAGGGCGCAGTAGCAACCATTTTTTCAAATGGAAAGGGGAACCTCGATTTAAAGGTTCTCTAATTCTCTACTTAACGCCACTTTGACTTGACTTACAAGCACATGCCATTAAAACCGCATGGCTTTTACACTATTTAAGTCAAATTTCAAACGGTTCTAAGTCTGGAACGGCTGGGCCGATTTTTAAAAACAAAGTATCAATGAGTAAAGCATAAAATAATCTTTAAAACGAGTAGTATATGACCCCCTTTCAATTTGAAAAAAAGTTGCTAGTGCCCCCTTGGTACTAGGTAACATGACATAATATATTAGTTTTATGCTAAAAAGAAGTTTAAATGACACCCCTTTACCCAATATTTACTCGCCCCCGATATCTTGTCCCATTCAAAGCATTGTACCCTATTTAATTATTAATTACAGACCTATTTAAGTGTAATAGAACTAATACGATTTTTGTTCTAAAATCTCTATCTTTCAACGCTCTGTGCATCGGTCCTGCTTTGTTGTTGCTTTACTGGCCAATGTACCTTTTAACGTGTATATGACACACGTCTGAATGGAAATTGCTTCAAAATCGGTGTATCTGCGGTCGAACAAACCTGCCGATGTTTTCCAGATTAAATGGAAAATAGGCGACTCGCCGATTCCATAGATCAAAATGTCGACCGATGTTGCTGCGGTATTTGCAGAAAGTCGGCCGACCGATGTGCAACATTCAAGATACAGTCGACCAACAGATGTTTTCGACGATTGTATTCAAGTCTGTTTGTGGCTTAAGAATAATTATTTGTTTTATAAAGATATTGATATTTATGGTAGTAAAAAATTAGGGCTGACAACCGAAACAGTTTTTCGGTTAACCGGTTTTCGGTTAACCGCGGTTTTGGCCAAAACCAAAAATTGGTATTTCGAAAACCGGTATTTGAAAAGCCGGTTTCAAAAAAGCGGTTTTCAAATACCGGTTTTTCGGATAATCGGTTTTCGAATACCGGTTTTTGATAATCGGACCAAAATCGAAAAGCGGTTCTTCGAATATCAATTAATAGGTTTTTGGTTGATTGCGGTTTATATCTAAAAAAAGAAAAACCGTTCTTTTTGTAAAATTGGATATTGGTTGACAGAATATACAGGGTGGTTCATTTAACCTTAGACAGGCAAATAACTAGAAAACGGCGCATTTTAGGAGAAAACGTTTCTAGTAAAAATTGTTTGAAATAAAGGGGCCAATTTAATGGTATTAGTTTGTGACCTTGACTAAAATTTTAAGGTCATATTTATTTCAAGTTTGTTTTTTCAAAAGGGAATTCCAATTTTCTTATTTAGAATCCTAATCTACATACAGAAATGAGCAACTTTCATAAAAACTTTTTTAAATTCGATTTCAATTTTAAAAGATATGTAACAAAATAAATTTTAAGAACCTATTTTTTAATGTAGTACAAAAATATTTATATTTATTAAAATGTATTTTTTAACATTAATAAACATTTTTAAATATGCTGGTTGAAAAATAGTCATATATAAACTAGTCGTTTACGTTTAGAAAAGCCTTTTTCGATTTTGAGAACCGTTTTCGGTTTTAAAGACCGTTTTCGGTTTTCGGTTTTAAAACCGATTTCGGTGTATCGGTTTTGAAAACCGTTTTAGGTTTTTCAGTTTTAAAACCGGTTTCGGTTTTTCGGTTTTAAAAAACGGTTTTTAATACCGGTTTTTAAATATTTGGTTAACCGGTTTTAAACGAAACCGGTTTTTTAAAATCCGATCCAAGTGACAAAATTTAAAAATAATAAAATTTACGCGATTACAAGAAAAAAGAACTTTTGGTAGAAAATTTAATTTCCTTCAAGAATATTAATTGCTCCAAGGTTTAAGAGTGACTGATTCCAAAATTGTATAAAAAATGCAACAATTGTTGAAAATCGATAATTTTAACGATGCACCTCTTAATGTTAATATTAAGGGCTAAAATGTCAGGAAATTTTTTTTAGTCGTCATGAACAATATTTTTACAGTACCGTTAGAAAAAATATGTTTGTTATTTTTGGTCCAGTCTAACATTTATTCATTCATTTTAACTTATAAAATTATAAACACCCTGTATATTATATCACCATTAAAATATTTGTTTAAAAGCTTTAAAGAATACTACCCATATGACATTTTTTGCCGGCGTTGTACATTTAATTTCCTGGCATTGCCAACACTCTTTAATGGCAAGGCATTGGCAAAAAGGTATCAAAAAGACGCGAAAGTGGGCAATTGGCCGTTATTAGGCCACGTGTTGCAGATAAAGTAATGGCATCCGTCATTAATAAGTTATTGGCAAAAAATGCGTTTAAGATGATGGCATCCATCATTAATAACTTATTGGCAAAAAGATAACAAAAAGACACGAAAGTGGGCAAATGCAGATACTCCCAAGCAGCAAGCTGACGTCTTATTGACGAGAATTGTCGCATATACTTTTTTAAAAGCTAAAATGATGCGATATTTTATTTAAAAATTAAAATAGGAAAAAACTCCTTACTGCATGCAATTTCCTTGCAATGCAAAGTACCATCTCTCGGAACACTGTCCAACTTGGAGATGCAGATTTTTACACTAGCCGAAGATATTTCTTTCAAAGCTAAGTGAGATTACCTACCGCAGACCGCTCTCGAACTATTTTAGTCTAAGGGGTACGGTTTAGACGATAAAAAGCGAAGATATTGCAGAAACGTAGTAGTTTATTGTCCATTACGCCATCTATCGGTATGTCAAAAAAACTATTAAATATATATAATATTTTTTATTAACACGTCTTTAAAACTTTTAATAAAGTTTTAAACAAAATGTTTACAGCTCCTAACGGTCTACTTGAATATCTTGCCTTCTCGACTAGCCATCACCAATTAATCACACAACACACACTTATTAGGTAATGAATACATTTAATTATGTCTATTAAAAACTCTTTCTTTAAAAACAAACTAAAAAGCTAGAAAACCACTTAGAAAACAAATGCACAAAGCGGTCACCTTCGGTCGAAATTAACGTTAGCTAATTTTACTATCATTTTATTTTTATTCGCTCCAAAATACATAATAAACATTTTGTTTGACCTAATTTTTATTTGCATGATTTTTAACAATAAAATGTTATGAAAAGGCAATTTCCTTTAAATTATGTAAAAACATAAAATAATGTTGTTTAGCCGCCATTATAAACAAAACAGATCAAAAAATTGCTTTTATCCAACACTTACATATAATATCTACATAATTGATCAGATTTTGAGGATATAAAGTGTACTATAAGTCACTGAGTGAGCTAAAGTACCCTTTAGCTCACTAGTGAATTATAGACAATACAAAATTTTGTTGCTGGTGTTGACAATGACAAGTAACAAATAATGGATGACGTTTTCAAATTATTTTCGATATTAAAAACGATTTATACGAAAGTGTTGGATAAAATTTTGTATTAGACGTGTGAGTTATTACATATAAGTCACTTAAGAAAATTACCTCTCTCGCCCTTCGGGCTCGAGAGTTAAACTTTTCTTGCGTCACTTATATGTAATATAACTATAATGTTAGTTAAATACCAATGTTAATAATATGGTTTAAAAAGTATGAATGTCCATGCATATGCGTTGAAGGTGTGCCTTCAAAAAATCCAATATTTATTTGCCTGCAGCAAAAACGTGTGCTTTATTTAATCAGGATTGGTATGCCGCCATTTTTGTATGCTTGCCGGCAATTCGCCTGAATGTAAAATTTATTGGCAATTTAGTGTTTATTTAGGGTTAACTTTTAATGCGTATTAGATGTTGGCATAATATTGCCACCAATTGCCAATGCTTTACCATCAATGCCAATATGAAAAATGTACATTGCCGGCAAATAGTGTTTGCTGGGATTATATCACCATTAAAATATTTGTTTAAAAGCTTTAAAGAATACTACATTTGTTTATATGTATAATCATTTTTAGTAACACCAACGATTTATTTTATTTAATTTAAATAAAATATATCATTGGTAACACTTTATTTAGGAAAATGTACTATACAATACATACATGTTTAATTTGTAGATTTATTAAATCTTCACTTTACTTTTATGGTGTAAATATTTTTAAACCATAAGTAAGTAAAAATGAAATTTATAAATTAATGATATTTATTTTGTGATAAGAAGATAATTTATTTAAATATTGTTTTAGGTATGTTACGTATCTACGATAAAACTTAGATCCGGAATCCTAAAATAAAAATTAATTAACTATGCACTTTTTGTATTGCCTAAGTATACAATTTTTTAAAGTCCAATTTATGCCTATTATTATATTACATTTAATTTATGAAACAAAAATAATGTTTGATTTCGCTCTTCAGGCATAAATATATGTTAAAATATATAGGGTGGTAAACTTTAAAAAAAAACATTGTTATTTAATAAATATCTTTAATATCCGTTGCCAATTTTGCTTATTTTGACAATAATATTCATATTCATAGTATTAAAAGTTTAATTTAATTTATTTTAAATAGGTTTATTGTAATCATTGGCATCTAAACAGCGTCTTAACGAATATTTCTGACTAAAAAGATGTATGCCAATGACCTTTGTGCAATTTCTTACTATTTCTTTAAATTTAGCAAGTAAAAATATACTTTTGATTGGTTTTTATATACAGGGTGTTCATTTGAAAACTTTCCACTCAAATTATCTTCGAAATGAGATAGATTTGAGAAATATCGCCGAAACACGTCAAGATATTTATTGAGGGGGAACGTTTTACAAAAAATTGGACGGCGCCCCTTTAACACCTTAACCACCGGGGCCACCACCCCAAAATTCTTAAATGAGAAGGCGAGTCGAGTGATACATCATTTTAAAGCTCCTGACGAGTACTTTATAACCCTAGAATATGAAGTCAATATCTTTACCTATTACAAAATGGCGGTACTTTAAAAATTACCCAAATACCTGATTTGGATGGTCATATTTCCGAAACTAATAAAGTTAGATGTACTTAATGTGGTATTTTCTTAAAGCTCATTTAAAGATCTTTTTAATGGTAAAATAATATACAGGGTTCTTAAATAAAAAAATATGTACTTTATTTTCTACCCTGTATATTACTACCAGTATCACCATTAAAAAGACCATAAAATATATTTATATATATATATATATATATATATATATATATAATATATATATATATATATATATATATATATATTTAAAAAATATAACTTTGATACGTCACACTTTTTTGAGACATCCTGTATAGAGTAAAATAATTTTATACTGAGGCCTTATCCAACCTGTATATGTTTCAGTATTTAGTTTTTAAAAACCCCATGGTTATCCAGCTACAGACCGTGTCGAATATGGTGGGCCACCCTGTATGTAATTATACGTATGCTGGTTTATAAGAAAAGTCGGAACTCCAATAATACATGTATGTAAAATAAAAAATCCTAGAATGGCACACATACCGTTTAATTTTTGTTATAATTTTTGGATCACCTAAATGTAATGATAGTGAGATAAACAGGCCTTAATTTTTCATTTTTGTATTAAATAGAATAAAATAATTGCATGTTTATTAATTTATTTAAAATATTTATTTTGCGGTTTCTAATTTTTAACCCGGCACTATCTTATCTTCATGTTTAGGTTAACAATAGAGATGATTTTATAAACAAAATGTTCCTAATATTTTGTCTGTTTAGGTGCACTTTAATGGTTCCGGGTTTAAATATCGGTCTCAAGGATGCTTTTAATTATCTTTGAATATTTAAAGTGTCTCTTGCACATTTTCTCGTGTTTTTTGTTTATCTTGGTAAGAAGTTCACGTGATTTTTTCAAGTATCTTAAGCGAATAATTATATTATTAATACCAAAACATAAAGACTTGTGGGTTGTTTGAAGGTAATAAAAGTACTTCTGCATAGGGCAGTTTCAAAAATTTAAAGAATTTTAAAGATAAAGAAACCTACAAAGAAAATATTAACTATAAATAAATAATAGTTTAAAACAACTAAAAAACACGCTTTTATATGCAACCGAACTAAAAAATAGAAAATAATTTTTCATTACAAAGAGTTTGTCAACTTCAGCTCTAGATCAAAAATGCGTGCAAAAGAAGGTGCTGAATATTGTAAAATAGGATTAGTTTAATTATTCTAGTCTGATGCCAATATCTCAAGAGAGAAAAGTTTATGAAAAAATTCCACGTATACCAAATGTCACCCCAATCGCTTTGCATCTCTAGAAGATGACCAAAACTTAAACATTTAAGGATAATGAAACCACAATTATTTTAACTATTTATAATAAGTTCGGGTTGCATATGAAACAGCGTGAATTTTCTAAGAATATTATTTGTATAAAACATATGTTTCATATTGTACATTCTTTTAGAACTTGTGAAAGGTGTTTACATAGTCTACCCCTATTATCCTTATTAACTAAATTTACAGATAAACTTACTCATCGACTAAAAAAATATTGGATAACCTGACATATTTAGAAAGTTTATTCGACTCCTGTGTTTTTTTTGAAGAAACTCACTCAATGTTAAAAAATTGCATGAAAGAACATTGTGGTAAACTTGACCGACAAAAAGTTACGCATTCGCCCAGTACGACACCCGAAACATTTAACATTGACAGGCTGGGTTTGCAAAGCAATTTTTTTATAATAATAAGGTATGACATTTTATCAAAAGTGAAATTTTTTATCCATTTGTTCTTTTTTAAACCCCATTCTTGGACAGTTCGTACATTTGACAAAAAAAAATGATTTGTAAAAGTGACATTGAATATTAAATGAAATCATTTTTTCGATACGGATAAATAGATCTGAAGATTGGAGCATAATTTTTCACTAATTCTACTTTTAACAAGGATAACAATAATTAGGTAACCTTTTAAATAAACACACTACCTTTATTTTTAATTAGTAATTAGTTATTTAATATAGTAATAAAATAGTAAATAGTTATTTATTATATGCTACGTTATTAGAAAATGTATTGCAAGGACTTCGAAAAAATGTAAAAAATTATATTATTAGAAATTTTTAAAACACAATAAAATATATTTTTGTACAGGGTGTTTTCAAATTACGGTAAAAAAATAGGGGCCTATTCTTAAGCTAATTTTATAAAAAATAAAGTTTATATAAACAATTAAACATAGGTCCGAAAGTTAATGTTTTCCAAAATAGTAGGGTGATAACTAAAAAAACAAACTTACCTTTTTCATTAATATCTTAAATATTTCTTATTTAATATTAACAAAATGTTGCGTGTTATTTATAGCTGTTACGTCTTAGTGGTACCTATACTCTGTACAAATATTTTTACCAAAAACTGTAGTTTACCGCAATAAACACAATAAACTTTTGAAAATAATAATTTATGGCAATTATTTTCGAAAATGAGGATCTTGGCTTGTCCTGGAATATACATTAAAGTGTATTTTTTTCTTAAAAGTCAGGCATAATATAAAAAAAACATTGTTACCCCCTTGATACTATAAACAACACTGCCAAATTTTATTAAAATCGCTTAAGGCATATTCAGCATATTGTTCTGAATCACCTTGTATAAAAACATGTTATTCGTTCTTATACCTTTATTAACCATGGAACGTAACTATGGTTACAACAACAACAAAATCTGTACTTGTCAATGTCTCGAAGTTTACAGTACAAAAGTCGAATTTATACTAATCGATCGGAGGTTTTCCGTCGCCCTTTTATAGTATGGTGGAAGAGTAAAGAATGATCTAGAATCTTGGAGAAATATCGCGAAAGTACAGGATGGCATAAAAGTTCTCAATGGATAATTCGGGCGTTTTCGGAAACCTTCGAAAGTGATGAAAGAACTTGGAAAAATTAAGGTAAATTATTTAAATAAATTAATAAACTAAATTAAATGATCCTAACTCTCTAAAATTCTCTAACCTAAACACATTTTTGAAAGTCTGTAACAATAATGTTAAAAATCTAATTTTTTAAAAAGTTTTACAACCTGTGTTGTGGAAATAATGCTCCCATGTTTATAGGATTTTAAAAAATGGTCATAAATAAAACGTTTAAGCTTAAAAGTAGATAAAAATTAATTTAAAATAACGCATGCTAATTTTGAATGTTTGTAATATGAAAAATTATAATTAATTAACTTTATTAGGTTCCGGTTAAATCTAGTTAGTTTTGATAAAGTACTTAATAATATTGTAGTTAGAATAATTATATTTTTACATTATTTATTATTATTGTACCCAAAAGGGATTGTTGTAAACAAAAAATTATGCAAAGAGTCAATTTAGATTAATATTTTGAAGTCTTTTTTTTGTCCAATATACTGTAAACAATGAATAAACCATTGCTAAAGAAATACCAAAAGCACACCCAGTTTAAAAATTAAAACATATATAAAAATCATGGAAACCATGTATATTTTTAATATGATAAATTTTTTAAAAAGTAGAAAATATGTAATAATCGAACTAGGAAGATTATTAATTTTGCAATATCATAATTTTTTAACTAATAAATTTGCAAACTTTTATTGCAAATAAATTCAGCATTTATTTGTAGCAACTTTCCTATTTTTGGCCATTCGAGTACCTGTGCTTGACGTTAGTTGTAGCACGTGAACTTTGTACGTTTATCCACTTCTATATTTTTTAACACTTTAAAACTATACTTTAGACACTTTATATTAGAAAAAATATGTAGTAAGTAACTATGGTTTACTGACTGTTTAAACCAATAAAATATATGTTTTGATCAGGTGTTTTTCTTAATTTAAAGTGCCCCAAGTATAATAATTATAACTTAGAGAAAATTACCGCAAATTACACTACATGGGAAAAGTTACATGAGATAAGTTATTGCTAGAAAAATATTTAATAATTATAAAATGAGATACCTAAAAACATTGGCGTTGCAAGAATTAAGATTTAGAGGGAGCTGCCTAAATAGATAATCATCTTGTTTCAAAAAATATATGTATATATTTGACAAATAATGAATTGAATTTATTGCCAATGGATATATTTACTGTATATGCATTATGTATAGTATATTATTATTTTGTATTTTTTAAGTTTTCATGAGAAAAAATATGTTAAACTTACACATTAAAAAAATATGTTACTTAAATAAATATGTCGCCGTTGGGGGACAAACACCAACAAAAGGTTTGGTTAAATAATTTTGTTTTAGGTAATTTAAATCCATAAGTAAGTTGTTTTTGGGTCTTTTTATCAAAAAACAAAACATAATTAAATATTAGCAAAAATATTTCCGTCGAAGAAAGATGTCGGTATACAAAGTGTATAGTAACTCAACAGACAAACTTAAGGGGGAAATTCTACAATGAAAATTGAGAAAAAAACTTCATACTAACATAATATGTCTTAAACACCTTAGTTTTTGAACTACGGGGTGTTAAAAATTAAAGAAAAAAAATGTTTTTTTATTATAACTGGTATACCATTTCAGATATTTTTAAAAAATAAGGGGACGCTTCCTGTGTATTAGATGACACTTTTTTAGCATACAAGAAAAAAAATGTGTTTATGTCGTTCTGGAGTTTTAGGTAAATATTTTTAAAGAAAAAATGGTACGCCACTCCATTTTGCCAAAAAAATTTTTTTACTTAAATTTAGAACCTATTCTTTGAATGTAATTTATTTTTTCTTAAGGTTAAACACTTTGTTATGGATGAAGTCATAGCTTAAAAGTGATTTATTTGAATTCAACGCTGAAAAATACAACCATTGGGGCATTTATCTCACTGTTGTATTAAAAAGTATAAATGGAGGTTGTACACTTTATACTAGGACTTTTAAATAATAAAGGTCATTTTTACTGCAGATTTTGTTAAAGTGATACGAAATGACCATGCCGAAAATGGTTTTTATTTATTTACGTGAAAACGGTACATTAAATAAAAAAAAGAGGTTAAATTTGTTTAAACCTGTATGAGAATTTAAAAAATATCTTTATTTTAGTAAAATATACTGGGGTAACATTTTTTCCTTAAAAATATTACCTTTAACTTATTTAATTCAGATTATAATAATCTTTAAGGATAGAAAATAAAGTTAATAATCCACAAATAAATATTTAATAATTAAACCAACCGCACCAAAGAACAGGGTTAAGGACGTAAACGCCTAAAACTATTGAACCATAGGTATCTTTAAACTATTTTTAATTACAATCAATAATCATCTGGATATACATAATTTCATAATTATTATTACAGTAAAAAAGATTTCTTTAAACATTGTTTATTAAAAAAAATCGTTTTTACTAGAATTAGCATGTTTCGTAATCGGCTATTAAAAGTTCAACCAATTTTTACTTATCGCATACTCTTAAATAGGGATAGAAATTAGAAATGTGCGTGAAAATAAAGTGTTACACAAAATATGCGTTTTATGTAGATAGAAAATAATAAATTAATATATTTCAATTAAAAAAAAATACTTTCAATAAATACGTTTTTAAGTAAAAAAATAATAATAATAATAGGTGATATATTATTTAGGAAATGTCAAATAAACTATAAAAGAAGGTATAATTATTTTGTTATTATACAGTGGCCAGCGAAAAGTTCGCAACATATGGGATTTCTTTTATTAAGATTTTTTTTGACAATCGCTTCTGCTTGGCCAATAGCTTTAAAAACATTTTTGACATCTGTCAGGGAAAGAGCGGTATGATGGAAAATGGGGTTAGATCACAAAATATTTAAAAAACCTAAAACCTAAAGTTTATTTATTTTTTCTTTAGCAAAGTAAAAATGTACCACTTTACTTACTATACCAAATTTAACTTTTCAATATTAGTTTTCAGGTAAAAAAACCATCGGTTAGTCATGCTTTTCTTGATAATTATACAGGATGATTCAAAAATCGATCACGAAATTTAAGGGGTCATTCTACTTGAAAAAATAAGGGTAGAGCTTCATGTAATTTTTTTCAAAATGTCATACGTTTTCAAGTTACAAGCCGTCAAAGTTCAATTTTTATTTTGGTTTTTTCGCCATATTGCATTTATTTTTTAACCAATCCAGTTAATATTTGGCACACAAATCGAGCTTTGCAGATTCTAAATTTTAAGACAAAAGTACTTTTTAAATACCACCAGAGGGCACTTTACCTAAAACTTAAAATTTATTTACATCATTACTTTTTATTTTGACAGACATCGCAAAGTAGAGGCGCCATTTTATAGACAATCAAAAACTTAAAAATAAGGTACTCTTTATTAAAGTCGATTAGGCACCAATAGATATCAAAGTTTTCATCAATTTCAATCAAATTACCTACATACATACAGGGTGTCCAGTAACTTAACCGACAATGTTTATATGAAGTTTTTGCTTATTTTTTGTTATAGAATCGTTTAGTTAAGTTTGTCGGTTGAGTTACTGGACACCCTGTATGTATGTAGGTAATTTGATTGAAATTGATGACTACTATTGGTGCCTAAACGGTGAGGTTTATCGACTTTAATAGAAAGTACCTTATTTTTTAGGTTTTTGATTGTCTATAAAATGGCGCCGCCACTTGCGATATCTGTCAAAATAAAAAGTTATGATGTAAATAAATTTTAAGTTTTAGGTAAAGTGCTCCTCTGGCGTTATTTTACAAAAGTAACTTTTATCTTAAAATTTTAGAATCTGCAAAGCTCGATTTGTGTGCCAAATATCAACTGGATTGGTTTAAAAGTAAATGCAATATGGCGAAAAAACCAAAATAAAAATTGAACTTTGACGGCTTGTAACTCGAAAACAAATGAAATTTTGAAAAAAATTTATATGAATCTCTACACTTATTTTGTCAAGTAGAATCACCCCCTTAAGTTTCGTGATCGAATTCTTAATCACCCTGTATATATATTTTTGTTCTGCTTTTTTATTTTATATGCCTCATAAACATATTTTCCTAAAAATGTTCAATTACTACTGAAAATATTTAAAATATGCAGACATATAATCGGCTCTTCACTTATAAGAAACGGTTTAGGGTTTACTAAATTTTTCTTAAAAAGTAATGGAAATATTGGAAAAAGATAGCATTTAAAAAAGAAATATAAGTCAAGTTGTAATTTTTAAGCTTATGTATAAAACGTGAAAACTAATTTTCTGTTATGAGTTAAACATGATTAGAATTAATAAATTTAACTACTTTTGACTATTGTAACGTTTTTAGTTTGGTAAATTTCCAAGAAATTTTTAGAAATAAACCATTGCAATATCGGGTGTCCTAGCGACAACCTAGTTTTTGTTCTAGACGTCTAGTAACAAAAAAATTGTCTTATTTAAACGTTTAACAAATAAAGTTTTTAATAAATTAAGGTCAGTAAAATAAAATATTTTTACTTTGTTAAAAAATTATTAGGCAAAAGTGGTATTTTGAGCTAATCCCTCTTTTCGTAATTTATTTTATTTTATTCTTATTTTTTCATACCGCTTATTTACATGACAGATTATAATGTCGAAATCGTTTTTAAAGTTATCGAATAAACAGAGATTTCCAAAAAAGGATTTTCTCTTGATAAAAAAATCCTTTATTTTGCAAACTTTTTGCCGGTTACTGTATATCATATTTTTTGTAAAATAAAATGGTACTGCCTAAATTTTTTAATTGATAATTAAACAAAACTTTTACATTTGCAAATTACAAATTTTGTTGGTTTAAAGCAGGGATGTTGTGGATGCAGATTTTTTTATATTGGCGGACGCGGATGCGGATGCAAATCTTAAAGAGGTTCACATTCGCGGATGCGGATGCCGATGCGGATCTGTACAAAAAACTTAAGTGTGGGTAGGGTAAAAAAGAGTAATATTTACCCATTCTTTCTTTAATAATAAAGTAGTAAGTGAATTACTATTACTAAATAATTATTTTAGTAATTAAATTTGAATACTAAAACATTATATTTAATAAAAACTAGAATGGCTGCTTCTTCGGACTCCTGTCTGTTTCGCAAGGATTCGTATATTAGTCCTGCGCTACTAAAAACTGTTCACTTGGAACACTAGCTGGTGGAGCTAATAAGAATTTACGTGTTACAGTTTAAACTTGCTACACATCCGCATCCGCATCAGCTCCGCACTGATTTATGCGGATGCGGATGCAGATGTGGATGTCTAAATCGATGCGCATGTTCCGCATATGCGGATGCGGATACAAATATCCGCAACATTCCTGGTTTAAAGATTCTAATTTATAATTTTCAGTCAATCTACAAACACATTTTTTTAATGTAATGACTATATTTAAAAAATACTTTAAAGTAGGTATCTATAGATTGTATAGCCTTAGTATATTTAGACAAAACACGAATTAATTTTTCATATATTTTAAAATATGTTCAGTGTTGCATTCAGACATTTTTCCGCAGGGGAATTTAATTTCGGGGGATCCTAAAGTTATTACCTCCAAAAAAGCTGTAGAGCAAAAAAACTTCAAAGAAACAAAGTGTTCAGGTGTAAAAATCAAACCAACTGCTTACTTCATGCTTTTATTGACGTGGTTGTATATCTACAGGATTTTTCCTAATTGCGGTTAGAAATTTTAAGGGTGTATTTCTGAGCCATTTATATAAACATGGGATCTTAAATTGTTCCTTCTCAAGATACAGGGTGTTAAACTTTTCAAGAAACCTCAAAATTTCTATAACACTTTTTTAGTAATATTTGTTAGATTATAAACGTTATTTAATCAGGAATTTGTTGTCATTGTTACATAAATGCCATTAGAAAGTTACACACTTAATTTTTTAAAAATGTCCTTACGTATAGTCCAGGAATATACAGTTTGGCGGATTTTTTTCTAGAAAACTAAGCAAGCTTCGTAAAAATAATCAAAAACAAAAAGTTCTTTTTAGCTATTTTATCCGAAAAAAGAATAAAAGTTGAAAAAAGTCAGTGACGTATATTTTTTGTCAATAATATTACTTGAAATGCGGCACACGCCGCCACTGGTTAGTTTAGGGCTAAATTAACCTCCTATTCCAACAAATACTACGGGGAAGTTTCTCCGGGGAGGGGAGGGGGAATATTTCCCCGGGCCACCGCCTGAATTCATCGCTGATTATGTTAAATTGTATTTAAGTCCCTTTTCTCTCTCATATTAGCATAATATATAATGCCCCCCAACTACTAAATTTAAATTTATTTCCACCTTATATTTTAAAAAATGCTATTATATTTACCACACTACGTAAAATTATGGAAAAATCATGAGTTAATTTATAATATAATAATCACGATGACCGCACGACTTGGACTTATATCTGTTTGTTTTATCGAGGTGTATGATTTCGTAATTTTACACATACAATAATATAAATATTTGGTTTATATCGTCATTTTACTAAAATTTGTAGAATTTTTAATTAGGCCTCTAAAAGTCAGTGACGTATATATTTTTTGTCAATAATATTACTTGAAATGCGTCACACGCCGCCACTGGTTGGTTTAGGGCTAAATTAACCTCCTATTACAACAAATATTACGGCCATTTTTTTATCGGATAAAGCATATTTAAGATATTATTAAAAACCCGATTCGCTTTTAAAGTTTAACACCCTGTAACTTAATAGATGGTATTTATTTGGGTACACGCCAAAATAAAATTAAAAGTACTAAAAAACCAAAAAATTTTAAACAAGTAAAAAGATAATTAAAAATCGACGTTTTTTTATGCGGATGCAGATGTGGATATCTAAATAGATGAGGATGTTCCGCATATGCGGATGCGAATGCGAATATTCGTAACATTCCTGATTTAAAGATCCTAATTTATAATTTTCTGTCAATCTACAAACACATTTTTTTAATGACTATATTTAAAAAATACTTTAAAGCAGGTACCTATAGATTGTATAGCCCCAGTATATTTAGATAAAACTTCCATTCATTTTTCATATATTTTAAAATATGTTCAGTGTTGAATTCAGACATTTTTCCGAAATTGTTCCGTTGTCAAGACAAATGGAATAAAAATAATAAAAATAAAAACTTACTATTATTTAGGTTTTAAAATTAAATATTTTTCTATGATATTCGGATATTCTGAAAACTTTGACATTAAATGTCAAAACATGTTTGTTTTGACATTTAATGTCAAAGTTTTCAGAATATCCTAGAAAACACAAAATATTGAATTTTAAAACCTAAATAATAGTAAGTTTTTATTTTTATTATTTTTATTCCATTTGTCTTGACAACGGTGGCAGATTTGCCACCGAAACGTCGATTTTTAATTATCTTTTTACTTGTTTAAAATTTTTTTGGTTTTTTAGCACTTTTAATTTTATTTTGGCGTGTACCCAAATAAATACCATCTATTAAATGAATCCGCCAAACTACAGAACATATCTTCAACCCTGTAACTTATAAACCAAACATTTTCGGAACTATGTTTTTATAAACTTTTTAATAAAATTGTCTTAGGAATATGCCCTTAAACTTTCTTACCGCAATTAGAAAACACCCTGTATGTTTATAACAAAGAATTGTATACTTGTAATTACATTGATACCAATGCTTTAAGACCTCACTTCTCCTGCGGGGTTCCCGGGGAGGAGAGGAAGAATATTCCCCTGGATTATGTTAAATTGTATTTAAGACCCTCTCTCTCTCTCATATTAGCCTAATATATAATGCCCCCAACTACTTAATTTAAATTTATTTTTACCTTATATTTTAAAAATACTATTTATTATATTTACCGCACTACATAAAATTATGGAAAAATCATGAGTTAATTTATAATATAATAATCCACGATAACCGCACGACTTGGACTTATATCTGTTTGTTTTATCGAGGTGTATGATGTCGTAAGTTTACACATACAATAAATATAAGAATTTGGTTCATATCGTCCCAGCAAACACTATTTGCCGGCAATGTACATTTTCATATTGGCATTGATGGTAAAGCATTGGCAATTGGTGGCAATATTATGCCAACATCTTATACGCATTAAAAGTCAACTCTAAATAAACACTTAATTGCCAATAAATTTTACATGCAGGCGAATTGCCGGCAAGCATACAAAAATGGCGGCATACCAATCCTGATTAAATAAAACACGCGTTTTTGTTGCAGGCAAATAAATATTGGATTTTTGAAGGCAAACCTTCAACGCATATTCATACTTTTTAAACCATATTATTAACATTGGTATTTAACTAACATTAAAGCAATTTTTTTGATCTGTTTTATTTATAATGGCAGCTAAACAACATTATTTTATGTTTTTTACATAATTTAAAAGAAATGGCCTTTTCATAACATTTTATTGTTAAAAATCATGCAAATAAAAATTAGGTCAAACAAAATGTTTATTATGTATTTTGGAGCGAATAAAAATAAAATGATGGTAAAATTAGCTACGTTAATTTCGACCGAAGGTGACCGCTTTGTGCATTTGTTTTCTACGTGGTTTTCTAGATTTTTAGTTTATTTTTAAAGAAAAGAGTTTTTAATAGACATAATTAAATGTATTCATTACCTAATAAGTGTGTGTTGTGTGATTAATTGGTGATGGCTAGTCGAGAAGGCAAGACATTCAAGTAGACTCTTAGGAGCTGTAAACATTTTGTTTAAAACTTTTTTAAAAGTTTTAAAGACGTGTATAAAAATATTATATATATTTAATAGTTTTTTGACATACCGATAGATGGCGTAATGGACAATAAACTACTACATTTCTGCAATATCTTCGCTTTTTATCGTCTAAATCGTACCCAATAGACTAAAAATAATTCGAGAGCGGTCTGCGGTAGGTGATCTCACTTAGCTTTGAAAGAAATATCTTCGGCTAGTGTAAAAATCTGCATCTCCAAGTTAGACAGTGTTCCGAGAATTGGTACTTTGCATTGCAAGGAAATTGCATGCAGTAAGGAGTTATTTCCTATTTTAATTTTTAAATAAAATATCGCATCATTTTAGCTTTTTAAAAAAGTATATGCGACAATTTTTGTCAATAAGACGTCAGCTTGCTGCTTGGGAGTATCTGCATTTGCCCACTTTCGTGTCATTTTGTTATCTTTTTGCCAATAACTTATTAATGATAGATGTCATCATCTTAAACGCATTTTTTGCCAATAACTTATTAATGACGGATGCCATCACTTTATCTGCAACACGTGGCCTAATAACGGCCAATTGCCCACTTTCGCGTCTTTTTGATACCTTTTTGCCAATGCCTTGCCATTACAGAGTGTTGGCAATGCCAGTAAATTAAATGTACAATTCCGGCAAAAAAATGTTATATGGGGTTATTTTACTAAACTTTGTAGAATTTTTATTAAGGCCTCTTTATACTTTTTTTCACGCTCATGCAATTTGCGCAGTTGATTCGTGCATGGCCATTTGGGCAAATTAAACTGAACTATATCATCCGCTTTCACGGTAAGTCTATGTGCTCAAATGTTTTCAGATCGTTAATAAAAAGTGGATTACGACGACGAATTATAATCATTAGCTGGTGATTATTTAATTAAAAAATTAAAAGCGCTGAAAGATAAAAAAACAAGAAGTTCGCAGAAAAGTTGGATAAAAAAAGTATTAGAGAATGAACCAGACGACCTTTGTAATTACCTGCGCATGAATGAGACAATTATTTATGAAATATTAAATATTTATATCTATACTAATAATATAAAGAGGTAGTTTGTAACTTTGTTTGTTTGTTTGTAGCCGCTAATCTTTGGAAATACTGACCGATCAAAAACATTCTTTTACAGTCAGAAAGCTACACTATTCAGGAGTGTTATAGGCTATATTTTATTATGATTTAAACTGCTATAAAGTGTTCAAGTACACCCCATAAACAATTATCTGCAATTTTGTTTAGTTTTCCACATGTAGTTCCAATAATAAAAGACAATACAACTATTATTCATTTACTACGCATGCGTTCACGTTCATGCATTTTCACCAACCACATGCAAATTATCTGACCATTCAGTTTTATCACATGTTAAACTTTTTGCTTGCGCTAATAAAGGTTTTCTTTAGCACAAGTCAATTTGGGCAATTGCATGAGCGTAAAAACCCATCATTACAAACTAGTGTATTGGCCACCTTTCGTACTTCTAATATTTGTTATAATATTATAATATTAAATAACCCGTAAAAGCAAGCTACTTTAAATGAGATATCAATTCATCGTACTGGCGAGGTTGTGATATACCCTTAAAACTTAAGGGTGAATGACACCCTTTAATTAATATTTCATTTTGAAATCGTTTAACCCTTATCAAATTCCCTTAGTTTAAAGTATACTATACTGTATGATAAGAAAAACACTTAGAATATAAAAGCCCTATTTTTGCTTGTTTAAACTAAAGAAAATATAAAATTGCACAAAAGTGAATGGTATGCGCTCCTGTACTAAAAGAAATTAATCAAGTTAAGACGAATTTATTCCCCCAATGTTATAACTAAAAGTCCGAATTTTAATAAAATTAAATAAATCATAATGAAAATATTATTAAAAAACATACTTTTCATTTAAGTTTACGCCTTTCGTCTTAAAAACATTGCCTCTCCGCACCTATATTAATATATTTTTTAATAAAATTAGCTCAGAAATAAGTCCTTATTTTTATTATAATAGGCTTTTTCTGATAATTTTTTTAACAATAAATTCCTGGGGGTTGGAAAACCACCCAAGCAGCAAGCTGACGTTTCTTTTTAGTCATTTTTGGTCAGCAAAGACGTCATAAGATGACGACAAAATGACTTTAAATTGACCTTCCTAAGTCACAGACAAAAGACGCCCCGTTAATGACGTCTTTAAGATGACGAAAAATTGACGAAAATACTTTTTTTAAAGCTAAATGATACGATGTTTTATTTGAAAATAGTGTTGGGCGATATATTAATAACCGCGATATTTCACCGGTGAATGAAAAATCACTGGCGCTACCAGTAATTTACTTTTTGCAAATACGGTGATCAGTGATCGAAGCGAATACTGCAATCAGCATCGACACGACACGCATTGAATGATCGCTGATGGTGCCGATCAAAATATGATATACCTATGAATTATTAATTGTTTTATTCCTTTTATTCTCCAGAACCGCCCGGAACGACACCATAAGTGTTCCTTTTACAATTTTTGACATTTCTTCATGTTGTAGAACCGTTCTTGACACTATGGACAGTTGAGAGAACGGTTCAGAATGGTTCTACAATTTAAAAGGAATACACTAATTTAAAAATAATAGGTGAACAGTGATTTAAGCTGATATGATATTTATATTGTTTAGACGTAGAGGGCACCGCCAATGTGAAAGACTCTTTTTCAAAGCCGGGTTAATATTAACCGACCGTTGCAAACAAAGCTGAGAAACTAATCTTTCTTATTGCTATATTTTGGTTTAATTTTTATTTATTTAAAGAATTTAAATTTTTTATTTTATATTTATATTTTTTGTAATTCAATTTAAGTTAAAAATGTTAAAATGGTGTTCGATTAATAAAAATATGTTTTTATTTTTGAAAGTAGGTAATGAATAAACCCTAAAACTTGATATTATTTTAATATAATAATATTGCAATATATCCCATTTAGCTTGTTGTTGTTACACCTTTTATAAAAATGATTATTTGAGTTACGAGCCCAAAAAAATTTATACAGGGCCGTATTAACTGTTTGAGGCGCCCTAGGCTAGACTTCCCGGAGAGCCTATTTTCCACCTAAAAATTTTTAAAGAAGTGCAAGGTCGCATCTCTCGGAACACTGTCCAATCTGGAGATGCAGATTTTTACACTAGCCGAAGGTATTTCTTTCAATGCTAATTGAGATTACCAACCGCAGAGCGATCTTAAACTATTTTGGTCTCATCGGCAAACGAAGATGTTGAATATAGGTGGTAGTTTATTGTCCATTACGCCATCTATCGGTAGAGTTTTTTCCGATTTCAATTTTGTAAAATTATTAGTCTTATTTTTCTGTCATATGATATTTCGGTAGGATTTTGACACGAATCATATAATGTCACAAATTTTTCTGGCGGGTTTTCTAAACATGACGTCATTAGATTTTTATGAACTAGTATGACGTCGAAAAGACGTCGCTTCGACGTAAAAAACACGTCAGTAAATTGACGTTAAAATGACGTCATAACTTTGATCTGATGACGTCTTCTGACCAAAAATGACTAAAGAATTACGGCATAACGGCGTCAGCTTGCTTCTTGGGCTTTTTCTGGACTGATAAATTGTAATTAAAAATTGAAAAAAATGACATGAATACCATCACATTTTTTTCTTTATATAAATGTTAAGTGTATAGTATGTAGATAATGCCACAGGGTTGGCTACCTTTAACTTGGGCCTAATATCTGCTAACCAAGTATAAACAGCTAATATAAGGGTTTGTATTTACCGTCATTCCTTAATTTAAAAAATCAAACACAAAAATATAGATTTATTAATTACAAAGCCAATGGTATAGGGGTTGGCTTTTAAAATCCTGGCCTAAGTTAAGGTTGGCTCGATTTAAAGTATCAAGGCTTCATAAGGGGTTTGGGTTAAATATATTTTAGACAAAAATTGTTCTTTACTACATTTTTCGAAAAAATATATAATTTTCTAAACTCTCTTTTAGTTTAAAACAAATTTTCTCTTGACTTTTTTGTTTAATGAACGGTTTTTGCGTAAATAAATAGAAACCATTTCTGGGCGTGGTCAAACTCCTATCTTATTAAAGAATAAATATAAAAACAAACATTTATTGGGGCGCCAAAAATCTCGTTCAATTTAATGCATCAAAAACACAGTCATGTTCCTTGTCGCGAAAAAATCATCAAACACTCATCCTTTGCTTATGAGTGGCCAGGTTTTGCAGAGCGGGGACAGATTTAACCTTGTGGGCGTCACATTTGAGAATAACCTTAACTGGCATAAACACATTGTATCTATAGCCATCGCGGCTTCAAAAAGCTTGGATTTCTTTTCCAGACAAAAGTATTTTTCTCCTTCCAATTTATACACTTTGTATGTGTCCCAAATTCGACCCTCTCTGGAATATTGTTCTCATGTCTGGGGAATGGCATCCCCTACAACCCTCAGCATTCTTGATGCCATTCAAAGAAAGGCTGTTCGTCTTATTAATGATCCTTTACTTACTCAAAGACTTCCTTCTCTTGCCCATCGTCGAGCTGTGGGAGATCTATCGCTCTTCTATAGATACTTTTACGGCTTCTGCTCCGACGAATTATCCGGTATAGTCCCTCCTCTTGCAGCTCCCAACAGAGAAACTCGTGGTGCCGCGCGTATGCATCCCTATACGGTTCAATTGGACGGGCCCCGAACTTCCCATTTCGTTCGTTCTTTTATCCCTAGAGTTTCTAGACTGTGGAACCTACTGCCAGCGGAGGTCTTTCCTTCCCCCAAATCTTCAAGTTTTTAAGTCCCGTGTTAACAAACTTCCTCTTACCCTGCTTAAGACACCCACGGTACGTTAGTATTTAGGCTTTCAGCCCTCGTGGATTGTCCAAAGATAAAAAAATTAAAAAAGAATATCTAAAAAGATAAAAATTTAAAAAAATATTATAAAAAAATTACCCATAAAATAATTTAAAGGGCCAAACCTTATGCTACGCTACTGACCCTTACTAAAATGCTAAGCGCTGCTACTTAAAACAGTATATGAAACAGTGCCATGCAGCTTTTTTAAGCACTTACACCTAGATAAAATGAACTATAAAACAATCGCAAAAACATATAAAATACCATATTGCTATCCTCGGCTTTACTTGTATTAGGTAAAAGAGATTGTCGATATGTCCGTACTACATATTATTGTACGTAGCTAAATCTTAAGCATATACGTAATTTAACATAAACCTTCTTAATAATAGCAAATATAATCTTATACCGTTTGCGCATATCTTATTTTTATAACTAAGTTCAACGAAGGTGTTTTGTTTAATCATTAGTAAAATAACAGCAGCTGAGGTAGTGTGCAATCCGCGCGGGGGCAGTGGTGTGCATTAAATTCTGGTTACAATGGATTGTAAGCAAGACGATTTAAGCCAAATTAGGATTGAAAGGCCTTTTACGAACACCAACAACTAAGGCAGGATTTTCATTACGAGAAACCCAAAAACCTAGTAAGTACTTTATGGCTATTTGCTAATTAAAAAAAAAAAAAGAAAAATATCAAAAGTAACTGCACTGATAAATTTGATCAAAATCGGTTAGGGGCATTTCGTATATGAATAAAAATCGAGGCAATTGTCTCGACAGTGGCATCAACTCCGATTTCGACCAAATTTGGTTTACGTGGGTTTTTTTCGGCGCTGATTACAAATAAAAAATAATTTTTAGTCAAAAATGTTTCGTTTTTAAGATATACATCATCTAAATTAAAAATCAAACCATCCTCATTTTCACTATATGTCCCCTTTTTACACAAAATTCTTGATATAACACAAAATTGGGCATAAAGTGTTTCATTTAATTTCAAAAAAAAATTAAACCTTGTTTCTTTATTAGTTTTATCCATTTTTTATATTAATTAAGAAGCTTCATTTAAATCTAGTCACCTGTGACAGCTTAAAGTGTCTGCATGGGTTGCGCGTTAAGGAGTAAAACATTTGCAATATAATGAAAAAATCGTGTAAAATATATAAAAAACCCAATTTTTAAGGTTTTTATAAAAGATTGTATGCCAATTTTGTGTTATTTTATATTTCGAAAACGAAACGTTCCGATAAAAAAAATCTTCGTAATCAGCGCCCTAAAAATTTGGTCAAATCAGAGTTGCTTCCACTTTAGAAACAATTACAAAAATCTAATTTTATCAAAAAGTTTAACACCTGTATCTTGAAAATAATGCATTTTTAGACCTATGTTCATATAAATATTTTTATATATTTTTGTGTAGAATCATCCCTTAATTTTATAAAAAAAAATTACAAAATATGGCTAGTAAATTAAAATTTTGAAACATTTTTTTGTTTTACATTTGTTTGTAATTGTATGACGCAAATCTGCTTTGCAATATACGAGTACGTTTGCTTTTTAAATGGCATATTTAATTTTTATTTGTCAATATTAACCCATGTGTCTATATAGCTAACAAATTAAAAACTCCTATGCTATTACACAAACTTTAAAAACGTTGTTTGTTTAATTAGTGTTTTTTCATTAAATTAATAAATTTGAAGATTTGTTCTTTAAATATTATGCCTATTTGTTTTTCAAATATAATTTATTTATAATTTTTTAATAGTAGATACATCAAAAAGAACTGGTGACTGGTTCCATTACCTTTAACATTTTAATCATAACATTTGGGTATAGTAATCTAAAACTTAAATAAACTCGTCAACCCGGGCTACCCAGTCTTTTATGTTAAATCATTAGTCCATAACTCTTTCAAATTTTTAGCGATTTTTGATTTTTCTTCATCTCTTTAAAGACAATTTTATTGGCTGTTAGCTGCTTGTGGATAATTCCTTAAACGTTGCTAGGACTACGAATTGTTAATAAACAAGTCACATTTTTGACAAACATCAGAGTTATCCCAGTTTTACAAAATTGCAGAATATTTTGTTTTTACCACGTAAGTGCAATTTTTATTAAAAGTTGGTTATTAAAGGAATTACAAAGGGTTATTTAAAAGTAGTGCGTTTAGGCCAATTTCTCCATATAAATTATGATACTTTTACTTAGAATAGTCAAAAAACTATTAAAATAGGAACTATTGTGTCCAATTAGGAAAGCCATATTAAATGCAACAAAATAAACAAACGCATTATACAGATTGTTTAAAATTAATTAGGGCACTGGGCAGCTGCAAATTTTTTAGAAAAATTTACAGAATGTTTACCAAATCTGCAAAAAGTAAAAATTTTTAAGTTTTTACTACATGGGTGTATTAATTAAATCAGTCTCTCGGGAAATTTTTGCAATTTTTATTAAAAGTTGGATATTAAAGAAATTACACAAGGTTATTTAAAAATAGTGCATTTTACCAATTTTTTCTAATTACATTAAAGAAATTTTATTTGGAACCAAGACAAAACCTTAAAATAAGGACCACTATGTCTACTTAAGATAATAAGAATAAAGGCAATTAAAAAATACAGGATGTTAAAAAATTAATTAGAGCAAAATTGGCAGCTGCAAATTTTAAGAATTTTTACAGAATGATTTTTGTTGGTGCAAACATTTAAGGTCATATTTTTCAGCTTATTTTGTAAAAAGGTTTATATAAACGTAGGTCCAGAAATGCATTGTTTCCAAGATACAAGGTGTTAAACTTAAAAAAAGATCCGTATTTTATTAATATTCTTAGGGGCTTATTAGGGCTTCAACTTAATTGAACCTATATTAAGTCCAGTGGCGGCTCAAGTGGCGACTGAACAAATATATATAACAAAACAAAAAGTACGCCACTGACTTTGTGCAACTTTAATACTTTTTTAAAATAGAGCCAATAAAAATACAAACTTTTGTCTTGTAATATTTTTTTTCGTATTAACACAATAAACATATAAAAATAATTTCTATCTTTAAATAACTTTTTATTTTATAATATTTATAACTTTTTATGCAACAACACTTTCAAATACTTAAATTATTAACAATAGCATCACAACTAAAAACATTATTATTTTTTTCCGTGCTTTGGGGGATCTATGCAATTAACTAGATTTTATTTTTTTTTTCTAGAAAAGTAAATATGATACAGAAAACCCTCTTAAAACAAAATTGATTTATTTTGGTATGTTAAGAATAAATATAATACAAAAAAAAAGCCAGTGGCGTACATTCTTTTATCAAAAATATTCATTTAGGTGCGGGATGAGACGCCACTGACTTAATAAGTAAAATTAAGTTGGACCTTAATAAGACTCCTAGGATAATATTATTTATTATCCTTACTGCCAATTTTTATTGAAATCAGTTAAGGAACATTTAGGACATTATTAAAAATACTGAGTTTTTTTTTTAAGTTTAACATCTTGAAAACAATGCATTTCTGGACCTTTTTTTTGTTGCATGACATTTTTTCTTGCTGCAATTTTTATTGCATGAAATTATTTTACAGTTTGAAATTTCTTGCTGCAAGTGGTTTTGACAATAAATTGTAATAACTCTTACCTAAATTGAAAATCAACTTTTTTAATGATTTTCTAAAAATTTTAAGAAAAAAACAAACACACAAATAAATTTTTTATTTTTTATTTACGAACATTCTTTAACCAACACTCGACAATCTTCTAAGTTAAGTTTTTAAAGTTTTTGGTCCAGTGACTTTTTTAAGGACGGTATATAAAATTACTAAAATAATTACCAAAATTGCAGGGTTCTTGCAAGAAAAATATTCGCGTTTAGATGTTTTTACTAGTTTTAAAGATTTCTTGCATAAATTTTTTTTTGCTGCAATTTTTTTAATCTGTATTCGCGCACTTTGCAGCAATTTTAAAAAGAAAAAAGGCGCGTGCGCAGATCGAAAATTGCAGCAAGAAAACATTGCATGCAAGAAATACTTTAAACTGTAAAACAGCTTTACAGTTTGAAATTTCTTGCTGCAAGTAGTTTTGACAATAAGGTGTACCAACTAACCTAAATTGATAAACAAATTATTTAATGATGTTCTATTTTTTTTTAGAAAAAGTAAATTCACAAATACATTTTTTATTTGTTATTAACAACATATTTTAACCAACACTCGACACTCTTTTAAGTTAAGTTTTTTGTCCAGTAACTTTTTTAAAGATCGTATATTAAAAATCATTAAAATAAATAATTACCAAAATTGCAGGGTTGTAGCAAGAAAAATATCGCGTTTTATATTCTTCTTGCACGAAAGTAAAATTGCAGCAACTTTTAAAAACAGAAAAATGCTCCAGCGCAGATAGAAAAGTTGCGGCAACAAAACTTTCATGCATGAAATCTTTTTAAACCGTAAAAACAGCTTAATTAAGTAATGTTTTCTGGTTTTAATAAAATAACCTTAAAAAATGTGGATACCACATACAAAATAACTTTACAAACAGAAGTAGTGCAAATTGATAAGATAAAAAAAATTATGTTTTTTGTGTATTAAGTTTTATATTCATTTATACAGGGTGTAACTAAATAAGTGTAAAACATTTAAGGAGGTGATTCCTCATTGAAAAATATGAAAAAAAGTTCCTATAAACATGGGTCCGAAAATGCATACTTTCCAAGATACAGGGTGTCCAACATTTAGGTTCAACATTCACCTTCTTTAATCTTCAGTTGACCTTCACTTTTAATGTCATTAGATAGTCCTTAAAAAGTTAAGATGGGAAAGTAAAATTAATTTTGCTCTATCTTTAACTGTTTTTGCTCAGTAAATCGTCAAAATTCAAAAATTCCGTCCCAAGAAACATGCAATAAAGTGGTTTTTATTTTTTCTCGAAAACGAAGCAAGATACAAAAAAATTTCAAGAGATAAAAAAGTTGTATTTTCAGTTGCTTATTCTAAAAAAAATAAAAAGTTACAAAAAAGTCAGTGGCGTACATTTTTTTACAATTATTTTCGATAAGATGTCCCGTGAGACGCCACTGGACTTAATAATTTTAATTTAATTATGCCTAACTTTGGCCCTTATTACTAAAAATAACACTGAAAAATTTCAAGAAAATCGGTTACAGGGTATTTAAGATAATTACAAAAAACCTATTTTATTTAAAAAGTTTAACACCCTGTATCTTGGAAAGTATGCATTTTCGGACCCATGTTTATAGCAACTTTTTTCATATTTTTCAATGAGGAATCACCTCCTTAAATGTTTTACACTTATTTAGTTACACCCCTGTATAAGCTTCATTATTCTTGTGATACAGACAATTTTAACATTAACGTTTTCAACATAAACTTTTAATGCTTAAAATATTTTAAAAATCATGTAATCTGTACTTCTATAATACGTTTTTTGTTAGACATAATAACTAACCAACTGAAATATGTCTTGAAAAATATTTCTTTAAATTTTCACTAAAAACTTATATTTTCTTTGTTGTAAACATTTTTTTTTTTTTTTTGTTTCCAGACGCTGCAAAAGAATGGTCACAAAAGTATACAATGTAAAAAACTTATTCCGAGTGTACTTCCAGTGATTGATTGGTTACCCAAATATAGCTGGAAAAATGATTTTCTATCTGATATAATTGCAGGAATAACCGTAGCTATCATGCACATACCTCAAGGTAGGTCAACATTTCTTATTTTTTATTAAGTTAGTTCTTATAATGTTAAATAAATAAATAAATAACTTCCTAACGAACCAGCCATTTTTGAGAAAAAAAAAGCGTGTTGTGTGTGTATGTGGTTTTTCGATTCGAAACGTCGCATAATTGTGTGATATATCGTTGGATTTAGAATTAAAATGGGGTTTTTTAAAGTTTAAAACCCAAATATTTCGTCTATTTAAAAAAACAGTTGATGATGGTGGCTTTAAAGACAGGAAATGTTGGATCTTAAATTGAATGAATTTGAGAACCGAAAAAGGTTGCACTGATAATATGATCGTTTGTTTTAAAAGTATCTCATCAAATAAACTAAGAAAAAAATAAACCCAGCAAACACTACTTGCCGGCAATGTACATTTTTCATATTGGCATTGATGGTAAAGCATTGGCAATTGGTGGCAATATTATGCCAACATCTTATACGCATTAAAAAGTCAACCCTAAATAAACACTTAATTGCCAATAAATTTTACATGCAGGCGAATTGCCGGCAAGCATACAAAAATGGCGGCATACCAATCCTGATTAAATAAAGCACGCGTTTTTGTTGCAGGCAAATAAATATTGGATTTTTGAAGGCAAACCTTCAACGCATATTCATACTTTTTAAAACCATATTATTAACATTGGTATTTAACTAACATTAAAGCAATTTTTTGATCTGTTTTATTTACAATGGCAGCTAAACAACATTATTTTATGTTTTTTACATAATTTAAAGGAAATGGCCTGTTCATAACATTTTATTGTTAAAAATCATGCAAATAAAAAATAGGTCAAACAAAATGTTTATTATGTATTTTGAAGCGAATAAAAATAAAATGATGGTAAAATTAGCTACGTTAATTTCGTCCGAAGGTGACCGCTTTGTGCATTTGTTTTCTACGTGGTTTTCTAACTTTTTAGTTTTTTTTTAAAGAAAAGAGTTTTTTAATAGACATAATTAAATGTATTCATTACCTAATAAGTGTGTGTTGTGTGATTAATTGGTGATGGCTAGTCGAGAAGGCAAGATATTCAAGTAGACTGTTAGGAACTGTAAACATTTTGTTTAAAACTTTAATAAAAGTTTTAAAGACGTGTTAATAAAAATATTATATATATTTAATAGTTTTTTTGACATACCGATAGATGGCGTAATGGACAATAAACTACTCCGTTTCTGCAATATCTTAGCTTTTTATCGTCTAAACCGTACCCATTAGACAAAAATAATTCGAGAGCGGTCTGCGGTAGGTGATCTCACTTAGCTTTGAAAGAAATATCTTCGGCTAGTGTAAAAATCTGCATCTCCAAGTTGGACAGTGTTCCGAGAGATGGTACTTTGCATTGCAAGGAAATTGCATGCAGTAAGGAGTTTTTTCCTATTTTAATTTTCAAATAAAATGTCGCATTATTTTAGCTTTTAAAAAAGTATATGCGACAATTTTCGTCAATAAGACGTCAGCTTGCTGCTTGGGAGTATCTGCATTTGCCCACTTTCGTGTCTTTTTGTTATCTTTTTGCCAATAACTTATTAATGATGGATGCCATCATCTTAAACGCATTTTTTTGCCAATATCACTTTATCTGCAACACGTGGCCTAATAACGGCCAATTGCCAACTTTCGCGTCTTTTTGATACCTTTTTGCCAATGCCTTGCCATTAAAGAGTGTTGGCAATGCCAGTAAATTAAATGTACAACGCCGGCAAAAAATGTTATATGGGAAAGGTGTTTCGCAAAATATTTTTTCGGATAATTTAGGAACGGCCGTAATTTTTAATTTTTTAAAACTGAATATTGTTGAGCATAAAAATGCGCAACGAGATCCTTATGGTGCCCCTCAAATTTGTAACACCCTGTATATTACCTTTGTTTCTTATTTTGATGAAAGGATTCCACCATAGCAGTAGCTTACAAACACCCTAACTGCAAAGTATTCATATTATGTAAAACCAATGTTTTTAATTATATGAGCAAAAATTAACATATTGATAATGTAATAACCTTCTTAGACAAAAAATTACATTATTCAAGGGTTTAAGACGTAGTTAATAACGTGGAACTATAACTGACTAGTTTTTATTGAGCAGTGGCCTATTAATATTTAAATGCAAAAATTAAAGTTATTTAGGTTTCCTTATTATTGTAATATTACTGTCTAATTTGGCGTAAAACAAAATTGTGTCTTAATTATTATCTATATAAGTATTATTATCTACATAAGTTAACGTTAATCTAAATTAAATAATAACAATTATTAGGTTAAAAGCATTAATAGAAAAAATTACCGAAACATTTTATTATTTTTATTTTTTCCTTAATGCAGTCAGGAAAGTTGACGAATTCGTCTTAAGGGGTGGGTTTGTACTTTTAAAAAACAATCTTTTGTTATCTTATCTTATTGTTAAACACTGGGCCGTGCCTTAACGAGTGGTGCAAGGCACCAAACCGCAACGCTGCAGGGGCGGAAAATTATGAAATAAAGGGCAAACGAAGGAGCTGTTTTTCAAAATATTTACGAAGTGTGTATTTCGGAAAGTGGGGACCTTTTGCTACTCAAACGTGTTTATACCTTAATTTAAATTTTTTGTAGGGGCGGGCAATATTTTTTTGCACTCTGCGCCAGACACCCTAGGAACGGCCCTGGTTAAACATTTCAAGAATATATCTCAAAATTTTAAGTTGATTTGAGCAAAACTCTTAAAGTTATTGTTTAGTTAGTATCCTGTTAGCTCTGAAATCTACAGGCGTTCGGGAGCAGCAATCCAGCTGGTGTTTCGAGAATAATAAATAAATTCATACAGACATATTAATTTTTCGATCGATAATTCTATGTAGGTTAAAAAAAGCGTCTTCACTCTTTACCTCACAAACTTTTAAACGCAGCAGGAGCGAAAAGATGTTGCGGTTTTTCCGCGTACAATGCCTCCCTCGCTTTTTGAAACGCGGTCGCGAAGGGAACCCATTGCCAGTCCGAGCAGTTTTTTCTTAATTGACTTTTTCTTAAACTTTCGCATGACCGTACAGCACAAAGTCTGTGGCAATACTAAGGATTGAATCAGAATGTTAAGTATATTTATATATGCTACGCTATACTATAACTGCCATCATTTAGTTCCCACCCGTCATTGAGACAACATGTGTCTAGAGCTACATAAAGATTATTAACAATAATACCGTATTTAAGAAAAACAGTACCGTATTTAAAAAACGGTGCCGTATTTTAGAAAAACAGTGCCGTATTTAGAAAACAGTGCCGTATTTTAGAAAATAGTGCTGTATTTTTAGAAAAAAAGTGCCATGTTTTAGGAAAAACAGTGCCGTATTTTCAAATACGGCAACGTTTTCTTAAATACGGCACTGTTTTTCTAAAATACGGCACTTTTTTCTAAAATACGGCACTGTTTTTCTAAAATACGGCACCGTTTTTTTCAAAACTACTTTGACCGTGTTTACTGTTATTAAAAACTACTTGACTGATTTATTTTAAACTTAGTACACATTTTCTACATATAAAATACCTGGCCCCGTACGTTTGCATTTTTTTAGACATAAAGGCGGTTTTCCACCCACAAAATGGTGGAATTTTTTGTGAATAATTGTAGTTTACACTTAAGATGGCCACCAAAATTTTTATATGAGAAAAAAATAGAGAACCTTGGGGCCCTTGATGATACTTTAACTAAATTTTAATGTACTTTGATTTTAAGATAATTTTAGACCGAGATACAGCGAACACCGCAAAATATTTTTTTTGTAAGACGGTCTGGAACAAACCCCGTCACCGGCTTGTTTTTTAATATTTTCTTGATAAAAAATGTACAGAATATTGTTAAAAGTATACTTAATAATGTACAAAAGGTTTTAATAAACTTGCTCAATCCATATCTGAAAAAATAATTCACGAAGAGGATGTTTGTTTTGACGCTGAAATCCTTAAACCCTCTCCCCTTAAAATATTTGTTTATAATTTAAAATGGGATAACTTCACAAATACTCCAAGAATTTATTTTAATGTGTAGCGCAGTGGCGTAGATATTATTTTTAAACAAATATACTGGGAGTTTCTTACAGGTGCTTCCCTTTATAACTTTTTATCTTTTACTATAAAAATGTTTAACAAATTTTAGCAGCAAATCCTCTTTTTGTATTTTCTTCGTGAATTTAATCAAATTTTATCAACAAATTAATATAAAATATAGCCTTTTACTCCTGAATAATGTGACTTTCCGATTGTAGATAATTTTTATGATCGGTTCTGTATTTCCGAAGATTAGCCTTAACAAACAAACAAACAATTAAAGTTAGAAACTTTATCTCTTAATAATATTAGTAAAGATAACTTTTTTCGTAAAACCATTAATAAAGAAAATTTCTATAGCGCCAACCTACATAGACACACTTTCATTTTTTTTAAATATAGTCAGTTAATTTTTTTAGTCCATAATTTTCTTATGCTTTTTACGAAATTTGTGATTTGACAATAAAAATGTAATTAAAAATAAAAAAATATAGAGATCAAGGATTTCCTTTTAAAACTGGGATTCTTTTTGCAAATTACTAAATATATTTTTTTATTAAACTGTTCCTCTTGAGGCCATTAGCGTCAAAAATTTGTGGTAGCTTTTTTTCCAGCACCTTTTCGATACACCCTGTATAAGATTTTTTTAGAATGGCATATGCAATGCTTGGTAATGTTCCCGCTGTTGTTGGAATATATATGGCATTCTTTCCAGTATTATTCTATTTCTTGTTTGGTACCTCACGGCACAACTCAATGGGTAAGTTAAAAAATATACATAATATATAAAATAAAAAAATAAATAAAAAGTTATAAACAAATTTTAAAACAAGTTTTAGTTTAAATGCACTAAAAAAATAATAAAATAAACTTTTCTCTGAGACATTTTACTATAAAAATATAGAGGTATTACACAATTCTATATGATATATGTAAAAGCTTGTCGCAAGATGTGTAGATACTCCTGTTTTACATAGTTTAAAAATTTAAAAAAAAGTTAGAAGCTATCAGATCAGGATATTTCATGTGTTTGGTTATCTACTCATAAGGTAAATATCGCGACAAGCAACATATATCATATAAAATTATGTAACCACGCTATATTTTTTATAATAAATTTTAATGGAAAAGTTTTTTTATTCATTTAAATGCATTTAAATAAAAGCTTGTTTTAAAAATAGTTTTCTCTTTAATTTATTTTTTTGGTTTCTAGATTGTCGCTAAACAGGTTTTTCAGTCTCTTCATCTTATTCCACGCATCATTGTTGCAAGGTATTTTGCCAGTTAATTTTAAACTAGAGTGTTGTGTGCAAGACAATTAGGCATTTGCATTGAGGACTTTTCTTATTGTAGAAAAGCATAAAAACTTCGTCCGCAATTTAGCAATATTTACCCTTAGCCAGCCCTTTTGTTTAATAACCATAATGTAGAAGTGCTTTACTCATAAATAACTAGTACGCCATCTTTAGAAATCCGACATATTGGATTAGTACTAACGTCTTGTTATTTTTTGGAACTTACCAATTCTCAGCAAGCATATTTATTTTGGTACCAATATTGTAGGAAATGCATTAAAAATAACTAGTCTGCCATCTTAGGTGTTCCCGCCCTGTTGGATTTAGATTGACGTCCAGTTTGGTTTTCGAGTATCTCTTAACAATCCTTTTTATTTGATACCCATATTGCAGAAGTGCATTTAAAAGTCCGTCTATCTAATTATTTCGCCACAAGCTGGATTTAGAAAGATGTCACTTTTTCTTTTGAGAGACTTTTTACTTATGAACGCTTTAAGGTACAAAAGGTAACCCCGACACGATCTGGCAATTGGATGAAAGCCGGCCTAAGCGAGTATAGGGTCATTAGATCCACCCTGAGGCGCAATAACAATGGAGGTTAAAGTGGGGAGGGGCTGCCTTACTGGGGAAGGCGTTTTTATCCGCGCCATTATATTGGGCAGTTCTGGTAGATGAACTTCTTAACAAACTGACGGGTGAAAAGATACAACTGCCTGAGGTTTGCGGATGACCCTGGTCATTGTGGTCAGTGGAGGTCATCTGGAGGATACATATCAGGAAGAATGTAGAACGCCGTGAGACATCGTCGATGAATGATGCAAACAGGAGGCTGACTTTCAGTCAACCATCATGAACGACAACAGTCCCTTTCACAAAAAGAAGGGCGCTGGAAGGGACTAAGACCTCCCATAGGCTCAACGGAATGGAAGTCCCCTTTTCAAAAGAGGTTAAATATTGCAGGAGTCATCTTTGACCAAAAAATTGACCTGGGGACCATACCTAAGCAAAGTCACTTTTAGAAGGCAAAATTACCCCTGGGTAGATGCCAAGAAGACTTTTGCGAGCAAAAGTTGGGGACTCAGGATTCAGAAAGTGAGGAACCTGTGGATGTACAAAATGGTTGTTAGACCAATGATAACCTACAGTTCAATTGCCTGGGGTGCCATGACGCTACAAATGACGGCAACAAGGCAGTTACAAAGTATATAAAGACTTGCTTGTCTATGTATAACGGGGGCCATGAAAACGACCCCTACTGCAGCTCTGTAAGTGCTGCTTGAACCTACCGCCACTTCACATATTCATACAGGGTGAAGTAAAAGCGGCACAATACCGTCTCAAACAAGGCCAGAGTCTTATTATAAGTCAGGAAAGGGCCATACAATGGAGATTCAATGCGAGGACCACAGTCAACTCACCGTAGTGAGATGCCTTTAAACAAAATGTAAATGGGAAGACCTTCTGAATTATAACCGGGCTATTGGCTAAACAAAGGTTTTTAAACGATTATACCAGATAGAAAAAAACTTGCTTTTTCTTTAGGTTATTGTTTGAAAAAGGCTAAAGCCATATGCCGGAAACGTCACAATGAAGATTATATATATATATATATATATATTATTGGGGAAATTTATCGGGTTTGCGGTCTGTGGATTAATTAAAAGAAACTCCTTTTTCTTAAATACTCTATATTTCGCCATTGCTCAATAGCTTCCTCAGGAGAAGTAAACTACAAACAATGACAAAGTAAAGGACACATTAAAAACAATATACATAATAAAGTTATAGTTATAAAAAAATTTAAAAGACATTGAAAAAAAGAATGCATAAATACTGACTAAGAAGAAAAAAAAAGCTTTACTTACAGAAATAGAGTTATTCCACGAACACTTAAGACCAACAACTCGATAAATTTCCCCAATAATTTATATCGTACGGTCGAAAATACATACAAATTTTGTTATATATATATATATATATATATATATATATATATATATATATATATATATATATATATATATATATATATATATATATATGTCCATACCAGTTTCTTTTTAGCTTGTATTTAACATATGTAGTACCCTCCTATCTATAGAATAATTTAACATATTTATTTTTTTAGGGACTTTTTCAATTGTTTGCCTTATGGCTGGCAAAGCTGTTTTAGAACATAGTGATCCTGCATATTTCACACCGGGCAGTACGGCCGAGCCAACAGGGTACTCCCCAATCCAAGTAGCTACAGCATTAACATTTGTTGTGGCTTTATGTCAGGTAACCACATAGAAGTATTTTAGAGCCAATAAACAAAAAGTATTTTTTTTAGATTATTATCCAATAAAAAATACTACAAAAATTAAAAAATCTCTATAAAATGTTCTTATACATTCTATAACATACAGTGTGTCCCAGGATAGGTGTTACAAGAGGAAAAAATGAAGCAAAAATTTTGGAGTTTTTAAACGTCCGTTTGGGAATATTGGTTGCATGGTCCAAAACTAATAAATACAAAATTTTACTTCAATTGGCAATATACAGGGTTAGTTATAACTAAAAATATGAAAATGAAATAATGAAAATGTAAAACAGCTTAATTTTTTAAAAATAGAACAAAATTGTATGGGTAAATATTGCACAAAATTAAATTTTATGTCAAAATATAAAAAAGAAATAAAGTAAAAAAATAATTTTTTGACAAATTTATACAATATGAATTAACAGTTTCTAAAAATACTTGGCTTAGAACATTTAATTTTCTTTAAATTTTGCTTTCTTGCTCATTATTTAAGTTGTAATGCGTAATGTAAAAAATTGACAATTATTTTTTTCTACTCTCATTCTTTAACTTTAAATTTTGACATAAAATTCAATATTTTCTTATACAATTTTATTCTAATTTTAAAAATAAAAGTATTTAGCTCCTGGGCATTTTTCAGAGGCGCATTTACATATTTGCCGCCCGTAGGCTATTAATTTTAGTCGCCCATAATTTTTTACTTTTTTATTTTTAATTTTTATCTTTGGACAATCCACTAACGCTGAAAGCCTAAATACTAACGTACCGTGAGTGTCTTAAGCAAGGTAAGAGGAAGTTTGTTAACACGAGACTTAAAAACTTGAAGATTTGGGGGGAAGGAAAGACCTCCGCTGGCACTAGGTTCCACAGTCTAGAAACTCTAGGGATAAAAGAACGAACGAAATGGGAAGTTCGGGGTCTGTCCAATTGGACCGTACAGGGATGCATACGTGCGGCACCACAAGTTTCTCTGTTGGGAGCTGCGAGAGGAGGGACTATACTGGATAATTCGTCGGAGCAGAAGCCGTAAAAGTATCTATAGAAGAGCGATAGATCTCCCACAGCTCGACGATGGGCAAGAGAAGGAAGTCTTTGAGTAAGTAAAGGATCATTAATAAGACGAACAGCTCTGCTTTGAATGGCATCAAGAATGCTGAGGATGGAGGGGATGCCATTCCCCAGACATGAGAACAGTATTCCAGAGAGGATCGAACAAAAAGAAACACAATTTTGAAGAGTAAAAAAGTCTTTCTACGTACTAAATTAAAATCGAAGATCACCTAAACAAATTTATAAAGTACAAAATCTGCCGCCCCCTAAAATAATTTTCTGCCCCCTAAAAACGCCGCCCTAGGCTCCAGCCTACTCAGCCTTCTGGTAAATGCGCCACTGGTATTTTTCATATTTTTAGTTATAACTCGCCCTGTATAAAAACAATGGGAGTAATATTTTGTATTTATTAGTTTTGGACCATCCCAAAATTTCATTTTAAAATATGAAAATTTTTGTTTCATTTGACCTCTTGTAACACCTATCCTGGGACACACTGTATACCTAGTTACAATTTATAGTATTCTACACTTGTCTTTTTTTATTTTATTAAATTTTAGTTTATTTGTTTTTTAAGCAGTAACTGTAGAAATAAAGTAATTTAGACTACTAACTAGCAATCCTAGTGGTAGTTAATTTATTTTACTACTTCTAGCAAAGCTTTTTTTATAAATAATTTTAGATCGCAATGTACATACTAAGACTTGGTGCAATAAGTGCTCTTCTTTCGGAAACTTTAGTCAGCGGTTTTACCACAGGAGCAGCAATCCAGGTTTTGGTATCCCAAATAAAGGATCTCCTAGGGTTAACCATTCCTAAGTTTAAGGGATACTTTGTTAATGTTAATGTAAGTTGATTTTATATTAAAAATTTTCTTTTTTATTTTTATAGGTTAAGTACAGGGTGTCCGACTATTTTTGGCCCTTTTGACTGCGAATAACAAAATGAAATATACAGGGTGTTTCCTAACTACAGTACGAAACTTAAGAGCGTGATTTCTAATGTCTTTTATGAAAAAAGTTTCTATGAATATATTTTCGGGCTGGCTTTATTTCTGCGGTACAGAGCGTTAAGTTTTTTTTAAGTCGGTATTTTTTATAAAGGTTTATTAACAACACTTTAACAAATGTAATTAAAATTTGGTAAACCTATATTTAATGTAAGAAAGCGCTTGTATAGCTCTATCTAGATTAAGATTTTTGGGTCCAGTAGCATCTCAGTAAGAACCACAGCCAATATTTTTGAGAAAAAAAGTATGCCACTGACTTTTTATAAAGTCTTTTTTTTCCCGATTAAGTAATTAAAAATAAAACTTTTAAGTCCCTTACATACATTGTGGTGTTAATAATCATTTGTTCGTATTAATTAAAGAAACACTTTTTTTTCCACGACAGTTAAAAAATGCAGTTTTTTTAAACGTTAACATGAAGATAAAGTACGTCATTTTCATACACTATATAAAGTGTTAAAAAAGTAACTTTTATTAACACTTCTAAGTTTCTTATCACACTTCAAAGTAATGTTTTGTTTCAGTGCCTACTATAATAAACTTAAATATCAATTTATGCAATGTAACAGTAAACGCGACATCAACTAAACCAAACGGTCAAGTTACCTTTGATTTCGTCATTATTTCTTTAGTTCATGCATCACTAGTTTTAAAATTTGACAGTTTTTGAATAAATTTTATAAAAATTATTGAAAATCAATAGCAATAATGAATTTGAATGACTATGAACATTTTTGTATCTCGCTTTATTTTTGACAAAAACATAGACACTCAGAACAATGCTAATTTTTGGTCATCGGCTTGACGCTCGCTTCGTGGAATTTTTGAAGCGGGTATCCATCGAGTACACACGTAAACAGTAATGTATAATCTGCCGCTTCATAAATTTAGCCAAGCCTGCGTCCAAACTGGATGACCAAAAATTTAGCATTGTTCTGGGAATCTATAGTGAAACTACAATTGTCTTTGGTGATACTAAAAGTATTAACAATTTTGATCTTAGTAAATAAGAAAAAATGGGGATTTTCGATAAAATGCAGTCTTTTTTATTTTAAAGAAAATAATTGTTTATATTTTATTTTTTGTTTTTTTTTACCATATTGTCTATGGGTATTTTTTAGAATAAATTATAGTGGCATTAATTTTTTTCTCGAAAACAAAGCTAGTTACAAAAAAAATAAGAGACTAAAAGTTAAACTTTTGTTTGTTTTATTCGAAAAAATAAAACATTGTAAAAATTCAGTGACATGCTCATTGTTGCTTAGTAATCATTGGCAGTGGCACCGAGAAGCCACTAGATCCAATAATCTCAACCAAGGTAGAGCCTCTACAAGCGTCCTATAACGTTAAATAAGTCAACCTTATTTCATCTAAATTGGTTTAAAGGTTTTTATTATTTTATGGGAACTCTTTTTATAAAAAGCCATAAGAAGTCACCTCCTTAAGTTTTGTACCGCAGTTAGGACATACCTTGTATATTACCAGTCAAATTGATTAAAAATACACCAACGTGTCAAAAACATAAAATAAATTATTTTTAAAAACAAAAAAAAACTTAAGTTTTATTTTAAATTTCAAAAAAATTGGGGTCATACATAATAATATGTGCTGGGTGACAAGTTACAAATTTACACTACCCTTAATTCTTTCATTTTTTATGGTACAAAATAATTAAAAATATCAGTTTGTTGGGCTAATTCTGCAGTTTCCGAATTACCAATTAAATGTTTATTACCTCTTAAGATCTACAGGGCACGACAAAAGTATGATTTTTATAAATGGAACACCCTGTATATTAAATCACCATTTCAAAGTACATTAAAAAAGCGTTATAAAAATACCATATTTTAGGTGTCTATCTTTATTGGTTCTAAAAATATGGCCATAAATAAAATTATTGGCCAATTATTTTCATAATATAACCTACCTTCATACATACTTGAAATTTATTCACTTATTTCACTTTCATTTGATTTGGTTCATCATGTTTCCAAAACCAATGAAGATAGATATATTAAGTGTAGTATTTTTTTAAAGCTCTTTAAAATATCTTTTTATTAGTGATATAATATAGAGCAGGGGTGGCCAACCAGTCGATCGCGACTATTAGTCCAGTCAATCGTAGCAAGGTCAAAAATATAAATACCTAGAACCAGGGCCGTGTCTACCGGGTGGTTCAAGGCACCTGGTCGCAATGCTGCAGGGGCGGAAAAACGTGAAAATGAAAGGCGGAAAGTCGGTGAAAGGGTAGAAAGGGCGGGCCATAGTTACGAATGATTGTGGTTTGAAAAAATTAGGTTGCCGAAACATGAAATTGGTAGATCGCACTGGGTGTCGTCACTGTAAAGTCGATTTTGGGCCACCCATGATATATAGAGGGTAATCCATTAAAAAAATCATACAGTTTGTTCTACTCTATACATTTTAAGAGATATTTGTTTATAAAAATCCAATTATTGATTAAGAAAATAGAGAATTTACCCAACAAACTAATATAAATATTTATATTGTACGATAAAAGATAAAAAAGTTAAGGGGTGTAAATTTATAACTTGACACGATTAAGTCAGTGCCATCCCTGCAACGTATAAAGGGTTAGTAGAAAAAAAAACGAAACGATGGATTATCTAAGCAACCGATAAATATGAACCAAATTTTG